>BLSH010408053.1:172659-184573 GCA_018402905.1 Glandirana rugosa
CGAATTAGAGGGAACGAGAGAGGGAGAGAGTAAGAGAGAGAGAGGGAGGGACAAATTAACTATTATTTTTGTATATTATTGTGTGTTAGACGTTATCAAAGTAACAATAGTAACGTAGACTTCTAATATATATTTTTACATACAAAATATTTTGATTTATAATATACAAGGCGCGTTTGCCTATTGGAAAAAATAAGATCCTCGACGACGGAGGTGGTTTTGACGTGGTTTCACATCAATTTATTATATTTCTCATTAATCACCACCATAACCGCGACGAGGGGTGAGCGTATGTCAGGATGTCACCAACCTATATCTATATTCTTTTATATTCACATTACCCATTTCCACTCCAACCACTGTAGGACTGTATGCGAGTGGGGAGCAGCGCCAATACCACCACTAATTACTCTTTATATTATTTAACTACACTTTGGTGCAGTTTTGGTGGAGGCAGCAGCTCCTAGAATAAAAAAGGTTATCCGTTTGCGCGGAACATATAATATTTAGTTTTATAAAACATACATTTTTATATATAATCTTCAGATGCAATGATAACAATGAAACTATTGCAGATTGTGTGTTATTATATGTTTTTATTATCAATTAAACAGGGAGGGAGAGAGAGAGAATGAGAGAGGGAGAGAGCAAGGGAGATTAAGCTCCCCAAAAATCAAGCTTAATGTCCCTGTTGTTTGTCTTGTGGGAGAGCAAATCCTACGAAACTTCCAGGATAGGTTTGGGAAGTTGAGAACTTAAGATGTGCAAAGATTCAGGGCAATCGATTGAGGTTTAGGCACTTTATTACATGTTAAGCTACTTTAACCAGTTACATACTGGGCACTTAAACCCCCCTCCTGCCCAGACCAATTTTCGGCTTTCAGCGCTGTCGCATTTTGAATGACAATTGCGCGGTCGTGCGACGCTGTACCCAAACAAAATTGATGTCCTTTTTTTCCCACAAATAGAGCTTTCTTTTGGTGGTATTTGATCACCTCTGTGTTTTTTATTTTTTGCGCTATAAACAAACAAAGCGACGATTTTGAAAAAAGAACAATTTTTTTTACTTTTTGCTCTAATAAATATCCAAAAATAAAATATAAAAAAAAATTATTCATTGGGTTTGGCCGATTTATATTCTTCTACATATTTTTGGTAAAAAAAATCACAATCGGCGTTTATAGATTGGTTTGCGCAAAAGTTATCGCGTCTACAAACTATTGGAATTGATTCTTGCCGTTTTTATTATTTTTTTTTTTACTGGTAATGGCGGCGATCTGTGATTTTTTTCGGGACTGCGATATTGGGGCGGACATTTTGGACATATTTGACACTTTTTTGGGACCAATGACATTTATTCAGTGATCAGAAATTTAAATGTCCACTGATTAATGTGTAAATGTCATTGGCAGTGAAGGGGTTAACCTGCAGGGGGCAGTGAAGGGGTTAACTGTGTTCCCTGGGTGTGTTCTAACTGTGGGGGGGATGGGCTGGCAGGGACATAACAGATCTAACTGATCCCAGTGACAGGGATCAGTAGATCTGTCATGTCCCCCTCTCACAAAACGGAGAACCGCCGTGTTTACATTGGCGGTTCCCCGTTCTGCAGCTCCGCAGGTGATCGCGGGTCAGGAGCGGACATCGAGTCTGCCCGACCCACGGGCACGCCTGTGAGTGTGCGCCGGGAGCTCCGCGCTGTGGCCGTCTTTCGGCTATAGCACGGATCTGAAGTTGTTAAGCCATTTTCACATAAAACGTTTTAGTATGTTCCTAAAGCGCTGGGTAAATTGAAGGTGATATATACTGTAAGTACTTGGAATAAATAAATATTTAGACTTTAACCGCTTAGCGACTGCCCACTGTAGATTTACTGTGGCAGGGTGGCCATGATCTGAGTTCCAGGTCTGGAGCGTGCACACTGCCAGCGACCCACTCCTGCGGTGATTGGACACAGCGGGAGCCAATCAGCGGGTCCAGCAGACGTGATGTCCATCAGGACCCGCTGATTGTTCAAGAGAAAGGCAGAGCAGCGGTCTGTGAGAGGGGAATGTGCTGGATCTTTACATTCCCCTAGTCAAAGCACATCCCCCATAGTTAGCAATCACTTATAGGGAACACATTTAACCCTTTGATCGTCCCTGATGTTAACCCCTTCCCTGTCAGTGTGATTAGTACAGTAACAGTGCATATTTTTTTAGCACTGATCACTGTATTGGTGTCACTGGTTCCCAAAAAGTGAAATAAAATAAAAATATACCATAATTTGTAGACGCTGTAACTTTTGCACAAACCAAGCAATATATAAGTTTTTGGATTTTTTTTTACCAAAAATATGTAGCAGAATACATACAGTATTGGCATAAATTGATGAAGAAATTAGATTTTTCACATTTTTTTATTGGGAATGTTTTGTAGCAGAAAGAAAAAATATTGTTTTTTTTCAAAATTGTTGGTCTTTTTTTATACATTTGTATATACTGTAGCACAAAAAATAAAAAACGCAGAGGTGATCAAATACCACCAAAAGAAAGCTCTATTTGTGGGGAAAAAAAGACATACATTTTTTTCGGTACAGCGTCACATCCGTGCAATTATCAGTTAAAGTAAGGCAGTGACGTTTCGCAAAAAATGGCCTGGTCATGAAGGGGGGTAAACCTTCCAGAGCTGAAGTGGTTAAGTGAGTTTATAAGCATTAAGGCTCCATGCACACTGGACGCTCTCTGGGCTCTCTCGGCGTCGGGCAGGAGACGCTGCTTAGAAAACGTTCTTTTGCAGCGTTTTGTAAGCAGTGTTTCTGCGTTTTTGAGCGTTTGTTTTTTTACTTCATTAGCTTCCATTGACTACAAAAAACCCCGGACGCCGATAAACGGCCGTTTACCGGCGTTTATGAGTGTTTAGCGGCTTCTAGCGTTTTTTGTGGTCAGAAGAACGACTTTTGAACACCAATTCAGGGCGTTCAGATAACAGCCCAAAAACGTCACTGCTGTTAAACGACAATAAACGTCCATGTGTGCATGGACACATAGGATAACATAAAGGGGTGTTTTTGGGCTGTTAAAAAAACGCCTAAATGACCAAAAACGGTCGTTTATCAGCTACAGTGTGCATGAGCCCTAAATATTTGAAGAGTGGGGTCGGACAGGAGGGCTTCCTGTAAGTGTTTTGTGGATTGAAATCTCTGTTTTTCAGTACAGTAATAAAATAACGGATACAAATATGGAAGAGCAACATGTAAAAATGTAAATTTCATATGGAATATTCCTTTTATGTAAACTCTACAATAATGCTGTAATTCGAAGTATGTACTTAATGACAATATGCTATAGTTTTTCTTTTATTGCAAGTTGAATTTTATGTCAAGTATCTGTGTGCCAGTGCTTGAGAAAAGGTGCCGTGACATGATAAACATTCCTAGAAATCTAATACTGTCTCTACTTGTTATATCTAAGCTAATAGAATAAAGGCTGTAATAACAAACGAATAGTCTCTTTATTACTGCCTATACATTTGTGGATTCATCCCCCATTTCAAGTGGATTTTGCCTGCTATGACTATTCACCTCCTCTGAGTTATGCTAAAAAAAAGAATTAACAGACACATGATTAACAACAAATCCCTTAAAAATCTACTGATAGCAGCAGCTTCCAACTTACCCCTTCATCTAGCAAACTTCCCCTCAATTCTAGCATCCCTCAACGCTTGGAGAGATGCGTCAATGAGAGCTAAGGAAACAATCCGAATGCGAATAACTGCAGCTCCACTCCAAGTACTTGAATTCCTCATCCCTGACCTTTCTCTCAAACGCTGGTCATCTCTAGGGTACTATTCCTGGGACGCAATCCCAGAACACTTAAAAAAAAAAGAAGCATTTAACAGCAACCAAATAAATCACCTTCTTCATTCTATACATCATCGAGACATAGTTTTGAATAAAGATGTTTGGGACTACTACCACAGCCACTTGAGCACTAAAGGAGGTATCTCACGTCTGTATAATGTACTACAAACAGAAAGTCTGATAAAGAATACACAAGCCATCAAAAACTGGGAGAGAGATTTGGGAGAGAGCTTTTCAGAACACCAGTGGAGTTCCGCAGTACAAAACAGCTTAAAAGCGACTCACTGTGTACTCCACTGGGAAAACTTCTTCAAAATCCTCTACAGATGGTATTTAACCCCTGCTAGGCTGAACCGTATATACAACCATAGCACATCAGATTGCTGGCGAAATTGTGGTCAAAAAGGCCATATCATACATATCTTATGGCAATGCCAATCTATATCCAGCTTTTGGCAAGCAACCTTCCAATTAATAACCACAATCACTGGCACTACTGTCCACCCCTCTCCAGCCTTAGCATTATTAAACCTGACAGCAGAAAAATTTCCTCCTACCACCAGAAAAGTAATACTCCACATTCTATATGCAGCAAGGCTAGCAATCATGAGTAAGTGGAGAAAAGACCTAACTCCAGACTTAGAAGAAATTATATCTAGGACCAAAATACAATGTTCCCACGAATTCGCATTTGCCAAAGCGAACAATTCACAAAAGCAATTCTTGGAACTGCTGGCTTACAATCTTCCCACTGAACCCCTAGCACAAAAGGAAAGTCTAAATATAACATGAGAACTATGGTATGGACTTATTGTTATTGTTTCCCTTACTGTTGTTGTTACTGTTCTTATTCCTAAACCCTGAAGTAACTTGGCAATGTACAACCATTACAGAGGTGTCATGTCACGACATACTACAATTGCCATCACCAGACCTTACTCTGAGACAATATACGCAACAATCATTCACAAGGAACCATCCACTAGTTTACCAAATTCCATAGGTCACCATCCAACCTGTCCACAGTGAGTACCCATAGGGGTGGCAGGTACTCCCTAGTGAGAGAAGGGAGGTCAAACTTTACCACAAGGTAACAATGGTGGAACACCAATTATATATAACCTAGGTGAATGCTTGTTGCTAATCGCCCTAATATCTTAAAGATATGAAGGCATTTACTTCTATGTTTACGCTCTCAGAGAACTTATTATTACTGTATGTACTTCCTCTTCAACTACTTACCTTATTTGATACACTTTGTATGTTGTAATGTCATTTAAAATCAATAAACACTATTGAAATAAAAAAAGAATTAACTCCAGCCATTTTTTAAACTTTTGGATAGAGTGAGTAAGTTATACTTTTGTCAGATTATTTGTGTTTTTAACCTCATTGGTGCGATTTTTTTCTTTTTTTTTTCTATTTCTTATCCATGTGACACTCATAATAAATTACAGGATGATTGTGAGCAGGACAGGAATGCAGGTCAACAATAAAAACACGGTCCAAAATTCTAACCCTTCCTTGCTTTACTGACACATGTTCCTGTTTTTGCTGTGACCCTGCTGGGCAGATTTCCCATTACTTCCTCTCCTAATAGGAAGTTAGAGAAAATCTCCCAACAGAGACACAAACAGCAATGAAAACCTAAAACTTGTTCCAAAACTTATAAATATCTTTGAATTAAAAAAAACAGACAGGAACTCAATTTTTTCCTGTCCTCCCAAAAAAACGAAAACAGTTTTGTTTGGAAATGCCCGTTAAATATATTCCGTACAGTGGTTTTCCTTATGTAGTGGCACATGAATTGTCGACTGTTAGTAGGTTTGTAGATGTGTTCCTCACCATCATTATTTTCTCCTTACAATAAAGCAAAATAATAGCAATGACATTTAAACGTTTTCTAAAGGATTATACAGTTGATATGTGCCAGTGCTAACCATCTATCATTATCTATACCTTTTCTAAGCAAAGTATTTTCCTTTTTGTGTTTCAATCCTTTATGCCAATGAGGAAAAGGAATAACCTTTTCAGTTATTGTTGAATTATGACTCCAATAAATAATAAACCTCAGCTCCAATGACACTCTATTGCAGGGATATGCAATTAGCGGACCTCCAGATGTTGCAGAACTACAAATCCCATGAGGCATAGCAAGACTCTGACAGCCACAAGCATGACACCCAAAGGCAGAGGCATGATGGGACTTGTAGTTTTGCAACAGCTGGAGGCCCGCTAATTGTATATCCCTGCTCTATTGTAAATTCAAACCTAAAGCAAGACACAGCACACAGTAGTGTTGCAAGGCATTATCGCATGCATTGCAATGTGAGTAATGTTGTTGTTTCTGTGTGTTAAGTTAAGGCAGCCAATTCATTTAAATGGGCCACCAAGCACCGTGATGCAACTAAAAATTTAAATGACCCTTTTTTTTAACACAGTATACCACAATGCATGATATGTGTGTTGTGGTGTGCTGCAGTGCCCACTATTGTAACAGTGTGTTTAGGATCCATTAACAATAAATGACACTGCAATACAGCGCATGGTACATTTTGGATCACAGGGATAGAGCCTTGAAATGGGACCTCGTTGCCTAAACACACCCACTGTAAAAAATAAATCCTATGAGCAGCCATCATCTTCTGTGTATGCATACCATTAGACCGCCTGTAACCAGTGATCCATTACCGCCTGCCCACTATTGCTCTTAAATATAAATTACAACTAAATGAAGTCATTCTGCCATATGCAGACTTTTATGAACTAGGACATGTTTGTTTTATTGCTTTATTGTTATGTAAATTCAAAGAGCGATCTATGTGGTCTGGCAGACTGTATGCTAGTGCATCTTTTATTCCATGTTTAGAACATTGAGACCACAGATATATTGTTTTGTATTTTAATAATTTTTCTGTAACCTTCCAAATCAAATTCATCTATTAGACATTGCAGTCTAAAATTAAAAACCAAAAACCCCATGTTTCTAACCACACATTCCTTAAAGTTGAATTTCAGGGGGTTACAACATCAATGAATGCAGTATGTATTTATTTAAAGATTTAAAGAGTAACTCCACTTTTGTTGAGAAAAAACATTACAAGGATTTCAACAAACTTTGTTTCAGATTCCTACCTTTTGTTATTCTGAAGAAATCCCCGTGTGTTTGTCTCCCTGTGAAAAGTGAATCGAATGGGAGAGGTTTCATACTTATAAATCATTTGCTACACTTGCAAGGCTCTAAAAGAAAAATTGCAGGGGTGCATTCCTTTAGATGTGATTTTCCTTTGCGAGTATTTCACCAAAAATGACATTTTTGTTGCAGGGGATGCCTGAAATCTGACTTGTATCTTAGTGCAGACCTCTGAGAAAATCAGTGAGCCAATCACACAGGCAGGAAATGATGTTTCTGGAGGGCGTTCTGTACACCATCTGTCTACAGAACACCTCCAGGTAGCCATATTGCATTTTAGAGAAAATTACAGAGCTGCAGATTGAAAAGGAAAGGTCATTTTTAACCACATTTTTAACCACATCATATCTGGGCCTGATTTTTGGACTTGGTGTTTACAAGTTAAAACCATTTTTTTTGCTATAAAATTACTTAAACCCCCCCATACATTATATCTTTTTTTCTAACACCCTAGAGAATAAAATGGCAATCATTGCTATACTTTATGTCACACCGTATTTGCGCGGTGGTCTTACAATCGCGATTTTAAAAAAAAACAATCGCTTTTTTGAGTGAAAAAATAAGACAACAGTAAAGTTAGCCCATTTTTTCCACATTGTGAAAGATAATGTTAAGCCGAGTAAATTGATACCCAACATGTCATGCTTTAAAATTGCGCCCACTCGCGGAATGGCGGCAAACTTTGCAACCTAAAAATGTCCATTGGCGATGTTTAAAAATTCCTACAGGTTACCAGTTTTGAGTTACAGAGGCGATCTAGTGCTAGAATTATTGCTCTTGCTCTAACGATCATGGCAATACCTCACATGTGTGGTTTGAACACCGTTTTCATATGCGGTCAGGACTTGCGTATGCATTAGCTTTTGCGCGCGAGGACAGGGCGTTTTAAATTTTTTTTTCTTATTTATGTTACTTTTCATTTTTTAATTTTACACTGTCCTTTAAAAAAATAAAAAATGTGATCACTTGCCCGCAATAGGCTCTGATTTGGCATGCGATTTAACATGTCAAATCACATGTCAAATTGGTCTGATGTGAATGGAGGCTCAAAGACAACAATGATCAGCAAATAACCTCAGCGTCAGCCTCCTATATAGTAGGTATCGTTAGCTGATATTGTTTACAGACGTGAAAGAACCCTTACATGAAAAACAAAAGGTCAGATTTACCTGATAATCAGAAAAAAAATGTCCACATTACTTTCCCTACAGTGTTCTATATTTTATGATTGCTATTCAGGCTCTGTATGGGTGGCGGTGATACTCAATGATATGTATAGACAGCATGTTTTTTCAATTACTGTAACCATATTATCCATTATTAGGATTCCAGAAGTATATGCAATGTGACTTTTAACACTATGCAACTCTCCACCCTATTTCTTGAATTTGTTTCTGTTGAAGATACTCTGTTCATTAATAACACCATGTGGTACCAATTCCTTAAAAGACCACACATTACATTCAGTGTGATGAATTATTTACATAAAGAAAATACTATGCAGGGTCCACAAGAACAGTGTTCAACTGGGATATAAATACATTTCATACTTCCCAACATTAGAAATTGAGGGACAACCTGGAAAGGAAAAAACATAAGCTGTGCAGTGAGCAGGGCTAAATTGCCCTAGATAATGGGCATGGCCTAACAAAGTAAAATATAGTCTAAGGAGTGACATTCATCTTTCAAAATGTATTCATTCAACAAAAAATCTCCAACCTTCTCCTTCAATTTTTCAGCTCTCTAAAGTTGAAAATAATTATTGATGTGCATCCATTAATTGGCAAAAGAACTGAGTAAACAGCTAGTGCCCACTGCATACATATGTTGCATTCCTTGTACCCACAAAATACTCCTTAGCTACTGCACCAAGAGAGAGTTTCATAGACTCACATAAATGTAAAGGATTGTGCTTAATAAAACGGAATAAGGACAAAGGACTAACACTTGAGCCTACCTTAAAGAAGGCCCTTATTAAAATAGTCGGAAACTACTTAGCAACCATCGACTCTTGAGACAATATACAATTTGGTCAGGACTATGTAATGTACAGTGGTAAGCACTTTGTTATGTACATCACAATGTACAGAGTGCAGTGGTGAGCAGTATGTGTCCTAGTGACCCTTAAAGTGATACTAAAGTCTTTTTTTTTTTTAATTTTAAAATAGTAAACATTTTATACTTACATGCTCTGTTGCAGAGGTTTTGCACAGAGCAGCCGAGATCCTCCTCTTCTCAGGTCCTTCGCCAGCACAACTGGCCCCTCCATCCTGCCGAATGCCCCTACAGCAAGCTGCTTACTATGGGGGCACCCGAGCCGAGCTGCTGCTCTGTGTGTCCATTCAGACAAGGAGCTGTGGCTTGGCCCCACCCCCCTCACCGCATTGGCTTACTGACTTTGATTGACAGCAGCGGGAGCCAATGGCGCCAATCAGGAGGGAGAGTCCTGGACAGTTGAGTCTCTCGTGCAACATCGCTGGATCCAGATGGGGCTCAGGTAAGTATTAGGGCAGCTGCTGAACACAAAAAAAAAAAAACCTTCTGCCTTTAGAACCACTTTTACTTGCTGGTCAGGAGGAGGAAAAGATGGCTGGTGAACGTGGTCACCAGGAAGAAGGAAGAGCCAGCTATGGAGAGCGATAGCCAACTCTGTCTCTAGTACAGTGCATGTGTCCAGGACAATCATAATGCTCTATGGCAGGGATCTCCAAACTACAGCTCATGGGTCACATCTAGCCAGCATCAACTGTCCATGAAAATATCCCAACCTAGTAAGGTCCCAAGCAAGTACAATGACCTAAACCAGGCATTTTAGAAATATAGGTAGCCTTCTCCAAACAATATATTTGTAAAATATACAATACAATATACACTTTGGTCCTTGTAATGATAATGCTGTTTTGTTTTTATGATCTTCCAATAAAACTTTTGTAAACAAAAAAAAAAAAAAAAAAAAATTGGAGAACCCTGCTCTATGGTCTAATGCAGGGGTAGGCAACCTGCGGCCCTCCAGCTGTTGTGGAACTACATTTCCCACAAGGCATTGCAAAGCTGGCAGTTACAATTACTCTCAGAGGCATGATGAGACTTGTAGTTCTACAAAAGCTGGAGGGCCGCAGGTTGCCTACCCCTGGTAATGGATACTGATATATCAGAAATGGCAACTCATATATTTCTCTAACTACAGGTTTCCTTTATTATTTCAGGTCATTTGTAAATGTACATTGGAAAACTTCTGTATAATCATGCCAGCAAAAAAGAGCTCAGAAGGAACATTGTTGGTAGCTTCAAAGAGAATGGACAGATGGTGGATCTTCAGCAATTACATTTAAACTTTCGCCTACTGATTTTGATCCATCTTTTTCAAATTTCTTATTTATCAAGTCATAATGGCTCTATTATAAAAGCACAATGCTAAGCTGCTGTAAAGTAGTGACAGATACATAATTAAACACAAAGAAGATGTTAATGAACTTCAAAACATTTATGCAATTGAAAATATTGATTTATGTTTGCAAAAATATATATTTTTTAAATCTTTACTTTGCACATAAACATTTCTTGCAAATTGCATCTACAGTGCCTTGAAAAAGTATTCATACCTCTTGACATTTTCCACATTTTGTCATGTTACAACCAAAAACATAAATGTATTTTATTGGGATTTTATGTGATAGACCAACACAAAGTGGCACATAATTGTGAAGTGGAAGGAAAATGATAAATGGTTTTCAACATTTTTTTACAAATAAATATCTGAAAAGTGTGGTGCGCATTTGTATTCAGCCCCTGTTAGCCTGCATTCACATAGGGGCGACCCGACTTCGGCGCGACTTTGCTAGGCGATTTCAGCGTGACTTCCAGCGCGACTTCAAGGACCTCAGGCGGCTTTACAACACGACTTTTGCCAGGCAACTTTGCCTTGACCAATCAGAGAAGGGAGGGAGGGGGCTGCCTAAAAATAAATTCTATTCTTTTAACAGTAAAGTCGCTTCCATGTAGATGGGGATCCGACTTGGAGGCGACTTCTATTGAATCCTATGGGCACAAGTCGGATAGAAGTCGCCTAGAAGTAGTATAGGAACCTTTTCAGAAGTCGCCTTGAGGTCGGAGTGACTTCAGTCGTGTATATTAAGACCGCTCCCATTCATTTCAATGGGATTTCAAATGTCAAGCGCCTTGGGGCGACTTGAGGCAACTCAAGTCGGATCGCAAGTCGCCCCTATGTGAACGGGCACTTAGGCTTTATGCACACTGCTGCTGGTAATCAGACGTTTAGAGGCATTTGTCTGTTTTTTCCAGCTGCCCCTGAACTTATCTAATGTTATCTTATCAGTACGTGTACACAGGGTCGTTTAAGGTTATTTCCAGGCAGTTGAGTTTAGAAGTTTTTTTTGCGAAAAAAAAATGCGTCCAGATGGAAGTTCAGAGGCATTTGAAATGCCAAATGCCTGTAACAGCTTGTAAACGCGCCTAAACGCCCAACTTGCGTTTAGCCGCGTTTCATTTAGAGGCGTTTGTCATTTTAAAAAAAAGCGCTTCTAGATGTGAACGCGGCAAAACGCATTCATGGAAGGTTGAAAAAGCGTTCGGTGTGCATGGAGCCTTACCCTGATACCTCTAACTAATATCTAGTGCGGGTTTTGTTTAGCCGACTCCTGGCTTGACAGTTAACCACCTCCCACCCCGCCACTGTACATATACGGCCGGGTGGGAGCTTCCCCGTTCTGACAGGACGTATATATACGTCCTGCAGAACGGGTACTCGCAGCGCGGGCACGCGCCGCGCTGCTGCTGGATCCTGTGATCATTATGATCACAGGATCCAGCTGAGCGGAGATCGGGATACGGGCGCAGTGACTGGCCCTCCCGATCATGTGACG
>BLSH010408053.1:185521-244955 GCA_018402905.1 Glandirana rugosa
TGACCCGTGAAGCTGTGCAGTGAGCATGGCTAAATTGCCCTAGATCATGGGCATGGCCTAACAAAGTAAAATATAGTCTAAGGAGTGACATTCATCTTTCAAAATGTATTCATTCAACAAAAAATCTCCAACCTTCTCCTTCAATTTTTCAGCTCTGTCATTCAAACTGCAACAGCGCTGAAAGCTGAAAATTGGTCCGGGAAGGAAGGGGGTTTAAGTGCCCAGTATTGAAGTGGTTAAAGTGATACGGCAGCTCCATAGCTGCCAATCACTTTCACAGAGCCGCAGCGCAGTGCCCCCTCTCCCCCCCCCAGCGCGGTGCCCCCTCCTCCCATAGTTACCAGATTCTCCCACTCTTACTGGAGTCCAAGAACACAACCGCTGGGAAGGGAGATCGGTGTGAGACTAAGGCTTGGTTCACATTGCTGCGGTGCAAATTTTCTGCAAATTTAATACGATTGTGATGCAAAGTTTTTTCAGCTCAGACAAGTGAGATTTCTACATGTGTTGGTGTGAATCTACTGCAAAGCTGTAGCTGGAGTTGGAGGGGGAAGCTATTGCAGTGATGTGAATGGGAGATTGCGTTTTCAATCCATGTTCTATTGTAGTCTATGGAGCTGAACGCATGCAACGCACACGGATCAAACTCGCACAGGGACCTTTTTTTTCACGGATTAGATTCGCAACATATCTATGTGAACTGCCCTGATAGAACCCTATGTTATTGGAGATGACTTGCAAATTTAATGTATCGCAACGGCTTAAATTCGCAGTAGAGTTCGCAGCAGTGTGAACCCAGCCTAAGGCCCCTTTCACACTTGTGCGACCTGATTTTACCGCAATTTTTTGCCACAATTTTACAGAAATTGCATTGCCCACATTTTATGGTACCTCTTCGAGGTTTTACCCAGGGTATTGATTCCCTGGGGGTAGCCAAATGGCTATGAGTCAGGTGAAGAGGTACCAAAAAATGTGGGCAATGCAATTTCTGTACTTGGATATGGCAAGCCAAAAATGTACTCCTTCCAGATGGCACCCGTTGGACTCCGAAATACTTGATAGACTGTAAAACCATCGGAGTGGTCTACTATATGGAATGCCGCTGCCAGGCCTTCTATGTAGGCAAGACCAAGCGTCCCTTTTTTAATAGAATCCGAGACTACGTATATTAAATTTCCAATGGAAAATTGGAATCTGCCATTAGTCGCCATGTCGGCCTTTATCACAATTATGATTTGAATCAAATTAAATTCTTTGCATTGGAACATGTCGAAGCCCCCCCTCGTGGAGGTAGCATCGACAAACTCCTCTTACAATTGGAAACGAAATGGATTTTCCAATTGGAGGCTACTAAAGCACCTGGCCTCAATGAGAACATCAGCTTTAAGCCTTTCCTCTAAAACCACCATAGGTCATGTTGTACATTAATGAATGATATATATTCTGTGATCTAGAATCATTTATGTATATTATCATAAGGTATTCGTTCAAGAAACACTCCATGTGTATGTTGTCTCATTTTCCTGTCCCAATATATGATATGTTTCTTTCTGGGGGTCCTATATTGCGTCCTGGGGTTCCGGGTCTGCCGTCCAACAATGTGCATTCTACATGCATGGCTGTTATTGGTTATCAGTACAGTAGCTTTAGTGGCCCCAGTGTACATAGCACCCCTGGTTGATGCCGCCAGGAGTTGTAATGCTGTGTTATACTGGATCTACATTTACATATGTATGTCTTCCTCCCTTGTCGAATGCTCTTCAGCAACAGACAATTTAGGGGGGCTTTTGAACTTTCCATCCATACTTTTTATGGAAGGATGCCTTATTATAAAGCGTTACACTACTGCTAACCATGGTGGGACGGGGAGGCATCTATATGGAGTTGTCCCTTTCTGGTTTGGCTTATCCCCTTCCTTTTTTTTTTTTTTAGGAAATAGGTAACTTTTCAACTGGTTGCCTCCAGCGGGACTTCCTCCTAGCCATCTCCGTCCCACCACTGGGCGTTCCTCGTTTTGAATATGACCCCTTCCCATAGGATAATAGGGGTTTACGGGGTCTGCCTAATAACGCCTGATGCACGGTTTTACAGAAGAGGCAAGGACTGTCATTCATGGTGACTGACTGACTATCTCCGCACTAGTGCTATCATGAATGCATTGGGATGCGGGAAATAGTAATCTATCTTTTTAAGCACCGGAAATGGTTGCCCGATGCATTTATGGGTCAATATCCATGGGGAGTTTTCCTGTGTTTATCACAAAAACCCATGGTGTTGACCTTTGGACACCCGGATGGCAATGCGGGCTCCCTGTATGTCATTTCCGGTGCGCCCAGCGCCCTTTTTTTTTTTTTTTTTTTTTTTACCTCTGGACACCCGTATGTGTATGTGGGCTTCCTGTATGTCACTTCCGGTGCGCCCAGCGCTACTTTTTGGCGCCAAAACACACACTATTTAAACCCTATACACAAGTGCACACAGCAAGTATGCCTAATGAGGAGAGGGGACGCTCTACATCAGAGGCCATTAAGGTAATTTTGGACTACCTAGATGACTTCCCAAGCACAGGTTGATGTTCTGTCTGTTATAGGCTGCCATTGATCATATCTTTATCAGCCTTTGTTTTCCCTGTAGATGTGTCCATCTCAGCGATACATTGCGTAGACTTCAGCACTCTATTTTCAACGTATCATTTGTGATATTCCATCTTCTATTACATTTATGCGTTTCCCTACAATGGGTAGGTGACATACCATTTATTTATTTTTTTTATTATTTTTTTTTTTTGTCTATTTGGGTCTATCCACCCTATTTCATACGTCCCTTTCTTGCTTTTGGGTTTTATAAGACAGATACATGAGATACAAAATATTAATTATATATATATATATTTTTTTATGACCATTAGATGTCGCCTGTGGGTAGTCGCACCATCTGTTTCCCCAGTACACTTATATGTTGTTGTATGGCTTCACCTGGATACGCCTCATAGGATGCTCTTCGGTTCACCCCAGAAGGATTACATCTTTATAATTCTCTATAATCTTTTTCGCTTTTCCCTCTTGAGTTGATAGTAGGGACTAGCCATGAAAAGTCAATCTTGAGTCTCCCTCTAAATACTTACACAATTTCAGAAATAAGGACAGGTAAGACATATCATTATATGGAGTGTTTCTTTCTAATTTCTAACTTCCAAGGTAATTGCAACTTTTGTTGCTAGATTCGATATATGCAATGTGTATGTATACTATTCTCTCTTTGTTATTATTTTTCTATTCCACCTTAATGTTTGGTTGAATAGTATGTTTATCTAATTAGACGTAATGATCAGATTTATATAAATTGGTAATTTATCCTGGAAGCGGGACTTCACTTGTGTAATATCTGCCATTATGTATATTTTCTACGTTTTACCGGACTATTCTCTATCTATTTAGGATATATATACCCTTATGGGCTGTGTATCTATGCTTCCCCTGAAGAAGCCTAACTGGCGAAACGCGTAGGGAAAAGAAAGACATATCCTCCATTTTCAACAACCAGTCATCTGAGCCACATCACGTCCTCTCTACTGACTGGGAGTATTCAGACCCTCTGGGTCATGTTTTGTCAAGTTCGGTCTATTATGATTTATATTTATATGTTTGTTTTTTCACCTTCTATAGGTGATTTTATGATGTACATGTTATTAATTCATTAAACTTTGTTATACATAGAATATTCTATGCTTACGTCTGATCATTCAGAGAGGGTTTCTCAGTACCAGCAAAGTCCCATCTTTTTTGTGTCATGCTCTTCGAAGGGGTGCCTCCCCCTCCAGGAGTAAGATTTTTTCTCGAAAACATTACAAAGTCGTACAGAAATCGCATCTATATTATTCAGGTGTGATTTGCATGAGACTTTGAGGGTTTAACATTGAAGTCTATGGACCTCAAGTTGCATCAAAGTTGGACCAAAGTAATGCAGGGACTACTTTGAAGTCGGCACGACTTGAATGTCGTACAGATATGAATTGTACTCATTGGAAATATGGGGAACGACTTGTCATGGGACTTTGCAGTCCCAAATCGCAGGACAACTCACACAAGTGTGAAAGGGGTCTAAGGCAAATCCGTGCCTCAATCTCACATGCAAACAATGAAACTGGAAGTGATGTCACTTCCGGTTTCAGATCCACCATTTCCTGGTCAGCACAACTAGGGGACACATCTAACAAAGCAGATCTTGGTTAGATGGTGTGAAGGGCAGGGGAGGCATTGGGGTGTAGGAATAATGTGGCCGGGACTTAATAATTTGCAATGCTCAATTTTTAATCAACATATTAACAGTTTGAATCTCGGCTGGTTCCTGTTGAAACGGCCCAGATTCGAACCATGTATGGCCAGCCTTATATATTTACTTTTTATTTATGGTGAAAGATTTTTTTTGTGATTCCTTTTCTTTTTATTTGTTGGGTTGTTTTATATTATAATTTTGCCCTGCACCCTATATAAATATATAATTTGTGAGCTTTATGTATATTGACCTGCATTGCTGGCTGCCAGTGTTATTCACTCTGATGCTGACTTTTAGTCTGCATACCATTATAATCTGTGGGCTTTATTATATTACAATATATATTTGTGCTTAAAGGGACAGTCTCTTATATATTCACTATTTATGTTGAAAGTTTTTTGGGGTTTTTTTGTGATTAATTCTTTTCCTTTCACTTGTTGGTTTGTTTTATATTTGGTGCTGCACCCCATATAGGTATTGTCATTGGATAGAGATGAAAAAGTAAATTTATTGTCCAGTAAGCAGGTCGAAAGCAAATAGGTGACATATGAAGATGAATTGCTGAATCAGAATATAATTGTGTCAGCTGCCTGGCTGTGTAGTGTGGAAAATGTACTGTATGTAAATCACAACATAGATTGTCGCAGATGTTAAGGAGTGCCCTAGGCTATAATAATGACTAAATAAGGTACAGAAGGCGCTTAAGTACAGTTTGGAGATGGCAGATGGGTCTCTACAGTTCTGAATGGTGGAGTAAAGGTGTAAAGCACAGTTTAGTTTTAAAGATTGTATACCAGCATTCTCCTTTCTTGCAGTTTGATAATCAGGTTGATATCCTTCAGCTTCAATAAACAACATCTGACCCTATGCGGCTGCGCTTTCTGCGTTTTTTTCCACGCTTATTTTGCCACGATTTTGCCACGATTTGTGTTTTTTTTTTTTTGTTTTTTTTTGGGGGGGGGGGGGGGGGATTTGTTGCTAGGCAGATTTAAAAACACAAATTGCACCAAAAAACAACACTTGCGTTACTGGTGGAGCTCCATTGAAGTCTATTGCATGCAAAATGCAAACTGCAGTAAGAAAAAAAGTCCCCGACCCTTTTCAAAAAACGCAATGCCACAAAATGCACTACATCCATAGGAAACAATGCTAAATGGACTGTAGTGCGTTTCTGCAAATTGCGGTAAAAAGGCATAGGTGTGAACCTAGACTTAAACTACGTAATGTGAATGTGCTCCAGCCATTATAAACTGGCCAAGTGATATATGGTTCAACAAGTATTTTATCTTCCTCCATACACTGAGTATCATCCATTGCTTGCAAGTTCAGCATTTTTGGATTTCTTATGGCTATGGGCTTCATGCAATTTCGTATGCAGCCCAGATACTGAGTGCTGTTGGATGCCTTCAGGGAACACCCATTATTCTGACTGCGATAGCCATTATCTGGAAAACACTAAAGCTTCAAAGGACATTTGCTCTCCTGCCTGTCTTGCATGTTTATGTCCCCAAAGGCACGCAAAACAGGAGAAGCCAAACAAGATCTGTCTGAAAGGATATCATTTAAAATAAGATGGTAAATCTATTCAGGAAGACAAATGAGTTTTCCCTACTGAGGGGCAGGAACAACATCGGTTCACATATGGATCTACAATTCTCCAAAAGGGCACTTGCTCCTTCAAGAAGGAGATGGTTTGCTTTGACAAAAGCTGAGAAAGGGGCCCAGTTAGTGAAATTTGATTTGAAATGCTTACTTCTATGTGCCAGTCTTCCATTTACACCAGAAATTCCTGAGATTCCATTTTCTGAGTCATCTATTCAGTAAGTTGCCCTTTCAGCCCTGTAACCTTGCTAGGAACCTTGGCGGTAATGTTAGCAAATTAGGAAGACATAATACAACTAGCTAAGAGAAGATAGCTTTTGGTGCCTTCTTAAATATCAGAAAACAATGTTCATGGTAATGACTTCATTGAAAATAACAGACATAAACTGTTAAACGTATAAGCTGATAAAAGTGGTGGCATTGAAAACATGGCTTTGTCTTCATGCTAACTGTAGGTGCGGTCTCGCTCAGTGAAGGTCTGAAGAAATCCTTGAAACCCAGAGACGGCGGTATAGTTTGCAAGGAACCTGACAGTGTTCCCAGAGACATTTAAAGCATATCCAACACCCCCCCCCCCCCCTCCAAAAAATTTATATATTGCAGCTATTCTTAGATACAGTAGCTGCATTCGTTTTAAGTTTTTTATGTTTCCCTTAATTTTCACTTTGTGATCATGTTAGTAACACACTTCCTGTCTTAGGGTGGCTCCTTTATTTAAGAGAGACCCTTGGCAGCAGCACAGTCTAAAGAGGGTAGTATTAAGTCGGCCATAGACGGTTCAAATCTTGGCTGGTTCAGCGGGAACTGGCTGCGATTCAAACCATGTATAGGCAGGCTGAATGTACCCAAGTTGATTGATTGATCAACTTGGGTACAACCAGCCTGCCAGATATTACATGGGATTATTTCTAGCAGCTGTTGTAGCTGCTAGCAACAATCACTGTGTTCTCCCAGCAGGAATGGCTTCATCCGCCCCCCCCCTGCTGGGAGAACACAATGACTCTGTGGGAGGGATTCCCCCATCAACACTGACTGTGTTGATGGGGGAATCTAGTGGTTTTCGCACCATCTATGGCCAGCTTAAGATGGACTAGTAGATTTAGATGAGCTTCACATAATTAACATGTTATAGAAACATATTTTCCCTATTGAGATAAAGATTTTACACATAAATGAATAAAAGATGATCATTGTAAGCACCCCTGTCAGTTAAATGGTTTGTCTCAATCCACACTATTCTGTATACTATCCACTATTGCTGTATAGCTTGCTCTGTTAAAGGAATTTGAAAATTATCAGTAGGATAAATAGGTAAAAAACAAAGTTACAGGATTCAGAAAAGCAAGGTCTGCTTTGTTTAAGTGGATGTAAACCCTCTCTTATACCCAGTGAAGTGAACAGCCTCAGTTTAGAAAGCTTAGCTCATGTTAGAAGATTTTGTCTTCCTGTTAAACACTGCAGTGAAGCCTGGGCATACAGCCAAGACAGCTGATTGGAGAAAAGGCACACACCCCCTGCCCTCATAGGTAGAGACTTTCAAATCTGTTTGTTGAATAGTTCAGCACGCTGCTAATCTATTTATAGCATCCTCCCCAACACAAAACTCAGGTTGCTTTTATCACATAAAGAAGAACAGAGCAGAAGACAGCTACGGGACATTGTGATTTGAGCCTTGGTTCAGATATGTGCGATGCGGGAACCAGCGCGATTACAGAGACGGTTCCCACATAGCATCACTCCCACAGGCAGTTCACACTGTCTGCTGCGGACCGCTGGGGGTGTCATTACAAAGTTAATGACACCCCCAGTTTTGTTCACAGATCTCAGTGCGAACTGTGCACTCGCACATGAATCGGATCGCATGGGCGATTCTAGCGCGGGGAAAAAAAAGGTACATGTACCTTTTTTGCGAATCTAGTGCGAGTTCAGCCATACAAGTGTATGGCTGAACTTGCACTGCTCCAAGATCGTATTGCGGGTGCGCATCACATGCGATCTCTGAGGATCGCATTAGTCTGACCCAGGGCTTAAAGCAGAGTTCCACCCTGTTAAAAGTCAGCAGCTACCAAAAGGGTAGCTGCTGACTTTTAACAATCGGCCACTCACCTGTCCCTTGTTTCAGCAATGCGGCTTGCTCCTCTCCCCCTCCCCTCAGCGGCGCCGGCATCACAAGTGTGGGTACCTGGCTTTGGCTTTAAAGCCGGCCACACACTGCGTATGCGCGAGTCACGCTGCAGCTTGTAAATGGCTCGGCATATCTTCTGGGACCTGTGGAGTGTCCCAGAAGATCGCAGAGAGGGAGGGGGGGAAAGGTGAACTTCCTTCCGGCTCCTCGGCGCCAGGAGAGGAAGTGGACCTGTGAAAAACAGGGTCCACGGTCCCCCCCTCCAAAAATGCCAATTATGGCATGTCAGGGGGTCACCTTCTCTTAAAGCGGAAGTTCCACTTTTGGGTGGAACTCCGCTTTAAGAGAGATAAGAAAACACTGCAGATAGATGTGCCCAGCTCAAATTTCATGAATCGGGTTTACATTCACTTTAATGCTAGTGACAGTCTGCATCTTATTTTTTATACCTTTAGCACATTGGTCTTTGTTGCCCAGGGACACTTTGTAGAACTATACACATCCCAGGTGATGCACATTGTATTATGGCACATTCTGATTTACTGACATATTTGTATTAGTACTGACAAGTCTGTATGTTTGCAGCATCTTGATGGACAGTTCCCCTGCACTTTTGGTGACTGATGTACACTCCCCGAAATGTTCCCACCTTGGCCTAGGCTTACATGACCTTTTTCTGCCCCTGTTAAAGTGGACATCTCTTACACTTCTATGGCAGTCACTATAATACATGTAAGATCAAATCTTGCTGCCTTTCAATTCTGCTGTATGAATGCTTAAATCACAATCTAGTTGCTTTATACCAACCTGATATCTAAACGTAGCACTGGGTCCTTTGTGATGAGATCACTGTACAATAAAAGCTTTGGAAGACACTTGATGATCCTTGTTGTGCTGGCAAATATGTGCATTGATCTCTGATAGCTATACTAGACACACATTCTGCAACAGTGTCATACCTAGCTTCCTGAATTCTGCCAAATAACCTTCTAAAATATCACATCATATTGGTCAGTGCTAAATATTCTAATCTGTGGTTTCTAAAAAATACATTTTCCTGCTCATTTGATTGGTTTACTGCTTTTCCCTGTAGTTTATCTATTTTTACAAACCAGGATTGATCATGTGATTATAGCAAGCAGATTCTCCCACATAGCTCTCTGGAATATATGCGTCATTTTCAATAGACTAGCAGCAGGTTAAACTTTAATGAGTTCCATAGAAAATGTAATATATACTGTATAACTGACCAGGAAAGGGTTGTTTTCACCTCATTGAAAGGTGAAGTACACATTAACTCTAAAGGTCGGGGACGTGGCTGAGCAGAGCATATAGACAGACGTGTCTATATTGAGCTCCGCTGAAAATCCGCCATTGTATCCTGTGGACCGTACTCCGCTGACCCAAAACTTGCCACAAAGCTGCCTGTGTGACCCGATCCTCTGCAGCTGCCTGCTCTGTGTCTCCAGTCAGCGGTGACATCCTGTAACACATCTATAACAGTCCTTGCGGATGAGGTTAAAGCTGAAATCTCCTATATGCGCCAGGACATACAAAAACTGAGAGAACGCACATCTGCTTTAGAGGGCAGGGTGAGTTCAATGGAGGACGATATGGCGCCATTGAAAAGAGATGTAAAGTACCAGGGGCAGCTCACAGCGCAACATGCTGCGAGTCTAGATGACTTAGAGAACAGAATGCACAGCAACAATGTGCGTGCCATAGGCATCCCGGAAAGGGCGGAAGGCAAAAATCCAGTGCACTTCATTGAGCAATGGTTGATCTCTGTCTTTGGCCAAGAATCCTTCTCCCCTATGTACGCGGTGGAGAGAGCACATAGGGTACCAGTTCGCCAACCCCCTCCAGGAAACCTGCCGCTACCATTCCTATTTAAATTATTGAATTACGAGGACAGAGATGCAATTCTCTCACAGGCTAGAACCAGGGGCAGTAACCTTACTATGGATAATTCAAAGATCTCATTATTACCGGACTTTTCTGCGGAATCACAAAAGCATTGTGCACAATTTACAGAGATCAAGAAGAGGCTCAGAGTTCTAAACTTACAATATGTCATGTTGTACCCTGCACGCTTGGGAGTTGTGGCGAGGGGAGAGGTTCATTTTTTTGACCGCCCTCCCTGGCGACTCAATGGCTAGACCGTGAGGAAAGATCACTTAGAGCGGAGGCCTCCCGTCGCTGAGATGGCACATGAATATTGTTACTAACCTGTCAGAAGCGCAATGGATACCTCTCTAAGTCCCAATACTACTTTTTTGTTTTGGTTTTGTTGCTCCTATGTAATGATGACCCAGTAGTCTTGCCCCATGCTGAAGAGATCCCTCTTGTACTGCCACATGACACGTAGAATGGTCTTTATTGGAAATTGAACTTTCTGAATCCCCCCATCCAGATATGGTGTTGAACACCGATAACTCTGCCCGAGCTGTTCCCTTCTATTTTGGTTAAGCCCATGCCTACTTTTGCTTACTGCTATAATGGCTAAAGCGGCTTGCATACTGTCATGGAATGTCAGAGGCCTAAATGACCCTGTAAAGAGGACAGCAGTATTCAGGACAAAACAATTACATGTTTCTATCGTTGTGTCTGCAGGAAACCTATTTGTCCACCAACCACTCAATCACTTTTTCTACTAGACTGTTTGGCTATCAGTTCCATTCCACGTACTCATTTCATTCTAGGGGAGTGAGCATCCTTGTCAGCCGAGGTGCCCCCTTTTTGTGCTCTGTATCAAAAATAGATCCAGAGGGTCGATATGTGTTCCTGCTCTGTACAATATATAGTTTAACATGTATCATAGTGGGTGTTTACATTCCTCCACCATTCTCATCCGAGGTTCTTAAAAACCTAGCGAGCTTTATGACCCAATTTCCCAACATACCTTTATTGGCAATTGGGTATTTTATTAATATTATGGATCCAAATTGGGATAAAATGACCGCTGCCCCACTGACCCGCCCGATCTTAGGAGGTCCTACGCCCTTTGCTCGACTGGTCTCGGAGCTCAGGTTAACGGATGTGTGGAGGGCTCAGCATCCGACTACTAGACAGTTCTCCTGCTATTCTGCAATGCATGGCGGACTGTCTAGGATAGACATGGGCTTCAGTAATGACAATATGCTTTTGGCTTTGCAATCATCTGACTATGGGAACAGACATATATCTGACCATTCACCCTTTTGGGTGGAAGTTGCGTTGAACAATGCTCCTAAACATACCCTATGGAAACTGAATCCATTCTGGTTGTCCTTGTTCCCTGAACAGGACCCGATCCTGGGTATGCTTGAGGCCTTCTTACAGTGCAACCTTGATTCCACCCCTCTGACTGCTGTGTGGGACGCAACCAAGGCCTACCTATGGGGCCAGTTTATTAAAATAGTGTCTGTTATAAAAACTGATACTAAGGCATGGGAGGTATCCATATGTACTGAGGCTAAGAGACTAGAGAACCAATACATCTCTCACCCTGATGATCATAGTAAGAGGGCCTGGCTGGAAGCACATGTCCCGACAGTTGGCGTTACAGCTGGCCGAGAACAAGCGTTTCTTCCTCCAACAGAAGCATTTTGAGGAGGATGAATCCACTGGGCATATGTTGGCATTACTAGCGAAATCTCAGCAGGCAACCTCTTTCATTACCAAATTGAAAAACCAGGAAGGAACATTACATAGCCACACTCTGGAAATAGTGGAAATTTTCCGCTCTTTCTACGAAAATGTATACTCCTCTAAGGTACAGCACTCAGAGTCTGACATTGATAATTTCCTGGAAAGTTGCACATTGCCCTCTTTGTCAGAGTCGGAGGCCACGATGCTGAATGCTCCTCTGAGGAGGAATTGTCCTTAGCACTCAAGCAATCTCACAATGGCAGGGCCCCAGGGGCGGACGGTCTTCTGCCAGAGGTTTATAAGAAATATGCTGACAAACTGCTACTCATTCTGCTAAAAGTCTACAATGATGCCTTTCAGTCTGGAGTCCTGCCGGCATCTATGAATGAGGCCGTCATTGTTGTACTACCAAAACCCGGTAAGGATACACAACTGCCTGATTCCTACAGACCCATCTCCCTACTGACAGCAGATTTCAAACTGCTGGCGAGGAGTGGCCGTACCTGTGAAAGGTGCTTGGGCGAATGGGCCTGGGGGATAATTTCATAAAATGGGTACAGCTATTATATGCCAATCCCACGGCACCGATAAGGGTAAATGGAGAATTGTCTACCACCTTCCAACTACATATTGGGCACCAGGCAGGGGTGTCCTCTTTCACCCCTCCTGTTTGCCCTGGCACTGGAACCTTTGGCGGAGAAGATGCACACAGACACCAGCATCGTAGGGTTTCAGCATAGTACAGGTACAGACATGGTGTCGTTGTATGCAGACGACCCTCTACTGTACTTGGGCGATACTCAGGGCTCCTTGCAGGCGGTAATGTCCCTCTTTGGCACCCTGTCTGGCTTCTCCATAAATTGGGACAAGTTGGTTCTAATGCCACTGGACGGTCTGCCCTCCCCCTACCAGCTTGTGCTCACTCAGTACAGATTGTATCACAATTTAGGTACTTGGGTATTCAGGTTTCCCCTAACCCCAATGATTATATTGCTCTAAACCTGGTTCTCTTACTAAAAAAGTTTAGAGTCAAATGTACCTCCTGGTGCAAATCACCACTCTCAGTGGTGGGTAGAATAAATTTAATTAAAATGGTATGGGCCCCCCAGTTACTGTACGTATTTCATAATGCACCCTTTGGATCCCACGTAAGTGGTTTCTACATATAGACTCCAAATTTCGAATTTTGAAAAAACAGCGCGTATTAGGACCAAGGTGGACTGGCAGTCCCGAATCCCAGAACATACTATATTGCTGCACAATTGCAACAGCTAGGTGGTTGGGGAACAGTTGCTTCGGATGACCCTGTCCGAAAGATTGTCTCCTCCTGGTGATGGTTTTACTGCCCTTACTCTCCTGGAGGTGGGATTTTGGCATCTGTCCAAAAAAGCACCAACAATAAACATGCTATGCACATTATGGTCACATATTAAAAAGAGATTACATATTCAGGGTTTTTTGTCCCAGACCCCACTATGGCTTAACTCTAATTACAGGTTCAAAAATTAAAAGGATTTCAGGAGTGGGAATGGGTGGGCATACAGTATCTCTCAGGTATAAAATGGATCGACTTTTATATCTTTCTCCGAGTTACAATTAGAATTTGCTCTCCCCAATCACCACTTTTATAAATACTTGCAATTGAGGCACGCCTTGCAAATCCAATCCAGATCTACCAGACTTTACCTGAGTGATCACCCTATAATTTGAGAGGTATTAATGGAGGAAGATAGAAAGGGCATGATATCTAGGGGATATTGCACCCTCATTCATACCATTCAGAACCCAGCCGCACTCCCATGTAGGAGAGGATGGGAGAGGGACATGGGCACTATAGATTGTGATACCTGGGAATTATGTTTGTCATCGGCCCCTATAGTGTCAGTGTCGGTGTCCCAAAAGCTTTCACATGTGTTTCTAATTCATAGGGCCTACAGGACTCTGGACCAGCTGCATAAATGGGGCAGACGTAGTACTCCATTATGTCCAAAATGTGAGAGGGATCACGGCGATCTCATTCACATGCTCTGGAGATGTCCCAAATTGACCCAATACTGGACTGGAGTCCTGGACACTATCTCACAGGTATATATGTTTAAGATCCCGAGAGACCCTGTGGTGTGTCTGCTGGGGGCCCTGGAGGAGGAATCCTTAATCCCAAAATTCCACACCGCTATACTTCGGTTACTGTTTATAGCGTGTATATTAATTGCTCAGTGTTTGATTTCCTCTCGGGTACCCACCAGGTTTCAATGGGTGGAGAGGGTCAATGATATGCTCATTCGTGAAAAAATCACTTACCAACATAGAAATGTTCCTCGCAAGTTTCATTCTGTGGCAGCAGTGGCTAGATGTTCCTGGCCCTGCACCTGCGAACCTGGTTAGGGAAAGACTACTCCAAGGATAGACTTATATATAAAAAGAGGGCTTTGACTCAAGCGAGCTGATTGGGTCATGTTCTCACACTGTTTTATGGGTTGCTTTATTTCAACAAAGTAAAGACTATTGTTTCTCTATCATACTGCCTTAACTGGTTGAAATGTCTAATTTTCTTAGCACACAGGGCTCTGTGTGGATATGGTCATGCCAGTCATGGCCTTGATTACTTTAATTGTTTTTCTGCCTGTATGGGATACATTCCTGATATTGAGCCTGTATATTATGTTACGTTATGGAAATCAGTAATTACTGTCACGATGCTTACATATTTGGTCTCCTGTATTATATACTGCAGTGAAAGACTCTTGCTATGCTTTTTTTGTATTTGATATTGGAAAACAATAAAACCTTTTCTCTGATTAAAAAAAAAAAACTCGACCCCTTTCACACCAAGGCGTTTTTGCTCCAAAATTAGCACATAAAAAGCGCACCAAAAACGCTCCCCATGCATCTCAATGGATGCTTTCACACCGAGGCATGGGCTTGCTAGGCATTGCTAAAAGTCCTGCAAGCAGCATCTTTTCAGCTTGTTTTGTGCGCTCAAAATAGCTCTTCAAAAACGCCCATGTCCACTGAAAATAATGGTTAAGCGCTTGAAAAGCACATGAAATGTGTACTGAGGCTGTGGAAAGGTCACATGATTGAAACACAAATGCTTGAAAAGCGCCATTAGAGGGGCGCTATTTATAGCGCTAGCGCTTCAAAAGCGTGGCAAAAACACACACTAAAATCATGGGGTTTTACAGGATTTTACAGGCTTTTTTTCCAACACCTTGGCATGAAAGGAGCCTAAAGGTCACCATACATGATTTATTTATTTATTATAGGTACAGACAGTCCCCGACTTACGAACATCCGAGTTACGAGCAACTCCTACTTACGAACGGGGGTGGTGTGGCCGCTTGCACTCAACACTGGTCCCGGATACGGCCGAGCGGCGCCAGACACATCCCACGGGACTGTACAGCAAGGCCACGAGAGCCCCATATAGCACAACTGCACACATAGCAGTGCCCGGAACATCCCACATCACTGCACAAGTTGAAGTTACACTTAGAAATGTACAGTTCCGACTTACGAACAAATTTGATTTACGAACGAACCTACAGTCTGTAACCCGTTCGTAACTCGGGGACTGCCTGTATTTATATAGTGCCATCAATTTACGTAGCACTTTTTGATAAATGGTTTTCCATTTTTTTAAAAATAAATATCTGAAAAGTGTGGCATGCATTTGTATTCAGCCCCCTTTACTCTGATACCCCTAAATAAAATCTAGTGGAACAAATTGCCCTCAGAAGTCACCTAATTGGTAAATAGAGCCCATCTGTGTGTAATTTAATCCCAGTATAAATACAGCTGTTCTATGAAGTCGTCAGAGGTTTGTTAGAGAACCTTAGTGGGCAAACAGCATCATGAAGTCCAAGGAAACCACCAGACAGGTCAGGGATACAGTTGTAGAGAAGTTTAAAGCAGGGTTAGGTCATAAAAAAAAATCCCAAGCTTTGAACATCTCATGGAGCACCATTCAATCCATCATCCGAAAATGGAAAGAGTACGGCACAACTGCAAACCTACCAAGACCTGGCCATCCACCTAAACTGACAGGCCGGGCAAGGAGAGCATTAATCAGAGAAGCATCCAAGAGGTCCATGGTAACTCTGGAGGAGCTGCAGAGATTCACAGCTCAGGTGTGAGAACCTTTCCACAGGACAACTATTAGTCGTGCTCTCCACAAATCTGGCCTTTATGGAGGAGTGGCAAGAAGAAAGCCATAGGAAGTCCCATGTGAGGGACACAGCAAACATGTGGAAGAAGGTGCTCTGGTCAGATAAGACCAAAATTGAACTTTTTGGCCTGAAAACAAAACACTGTGTGGTGAAAAACTAACAGTGCACAGCACCCTGAACACACCGTCCCCAATGTGAAACATGGTGGTGGTAGCATCATGTTGTGGAGATGCTTTTCTTCAGCAGGGACAGGGAAGCTGGTCAGAGTTGATGGGAAGATGGATTGAGCCAAATATAGGGCAATCTTAGAAGAAAACCTGTTCGAGTCTGCAAAAGACTTGAGACTGGGGTGGGGGTTCCCCTTCTAGCAGGACAACGACCCTAAACATACAGCCAGAGCTGCAATGGAATGGTTTAGATGAAAGCATATTCATGTGTTAGAATGGCAAAGACAAAGTCCAGACCTAAATCCAATTGAAAATCTGTGGCAAGACTTTAAAATTGCTGTTCACAGATGTTTTCCATCCAATCTGACAGAGGCTTGAGCTATTTTGCAAAGAACTGGCAAAAATGTCACTCTCTAGATGTGCAAAGCTTGTAGTAACATACCCAAAAAAACTTGCAGCTGTAATTGCAGCGAAAGGCGGTTCTACAAAGTATTAACTCAGGGGGGCTGAATACAAATGCACGCCACACTTTTCACATATTTGTAAAAAAATTGGAAAATCATTTATCATTTTCCTTCTACTTCACAATTATGTGCCACTTTGTGTTAGTCTGTCACATCAAATCCCAATAAAATTTTAAGTTTTTGGTCGTAACATGAGAAAATGTGGAAAATTTCAAGGGGTATGAATACATTTTCAAGGCACTGTATATTGTATAGATACACAGTGGGTATAGAAAAGAATCACCCTCCTTTAAAATAATAATGTAGTTTTTGTTTTATAGAACACAAACATGTCAGAAAAAAATTCAAAAACAGAATCAATAAACTGGAAAAAGGATCACCCCCCCTTATGTCAGTATTTTGTTGGACCACATTTTGCTTTAATTGCAGCTTTTAGTCTGTTGATATATGTCTCTACTAACTTTGCACATCTAAACTTTTTACAATATTTGCCCGCTCTTCTTTGCAAAACTGCTTAAGTTCAGTTAAATTTGATGGTGACCATTTGTGGACTGCAGTCTTGAAGTCATTCTATAGATTTTCAATCAATCAAGTCTGGGCTCTGACTAGGCCATGTAAGGACATTCACCTTTTTCTCCTTCAACCACTGTGTGGTCATTTTTGCTTTGGTTAAACTGTGTTCCCATTGATAACTTTCTGGCAGAGGGCAGTAGATTTTCCTCAAGAATCTGCCCACATGCCTGAACCAGCATCTGGCTCAGCCTCTCAGCGAGCTGCTGAGAGCCCGAGCCAGTCCTCCCGCCCCCTCCACAGCCCTGCGCTCCAGTGAGCGAGGAGGGGGCAGAGCAGAGAGGGATGACTAACAGTCACCAGCTCTCTGCTCAGGGAGCCCTGAGAACCAATCGATTGGTGGTGTTTGATCAATCGGCTCTCAGTCTCAGATCGATCGGGGGACAGATGCAGCAGTATAATTCTGCAAAAAGAAAAGGTAAGGGTAAAGGGTGAAAACCCTATGCACTCTAGTAAGAACACAACCAAGGGCCACTAAGGCTAGTCATACACATTAGGACTTCTCTTGTTTAGCCCCATGTGCCTTCCCTGCCAGCTTTTGCATTCTGACCGCCAGCTGTCAGAACACCCAAACAGTGACTGCGTCTGATTGCAGTCACTCTTTGGCTGACAATTTACTGTGTTTAGTTAATTAGGTTGAATTTTTTTGGACTGAGTGATGCTGACAGGGCCATCCATGGCTTGAATTTGAGCCCTGTATGGGCAGCATAAGCTGTAAGACCAGAATAATATCCCCTTATCCATCATACTCTGCCAAAAAGCACAGCAATCCAGTTTCCACTAGTAACAAGTCTGTTAGCTGCTTTTGCTGGTAGATGCAAATAAAATAAACATTTTCACCCTTTGACTCTTTATTTGATTATGTGTTGCCAATCCTGTCATCCTTTTTTCTGTGTCGCAAAGATTTCTAACATGTACATTGTCAAATGCTATAAAAATTGAGCATTGCAAATTATTACCGCAAGACCAGGTCACATTATTTCTTGATCCAGAATACTTAAGACATCCATTCAAGCAAAGCACAAAACTAATGAAATGTAAAGTGAAAAACTATTTGTGCAAGTGTGCTTTGTTTTTTTACAGTATGGCTTTGAAGCAGAAAGTGAAGCCTTAGTTCATGTCCTGCTTTTGCACTTTTGTGGGATCTGATATTTAATTGGTCTCCATTTATTTACCTATGTTAGCAGATGCGTATTTAGATGCTGTGAAGGACTTGCAAAATTAACTGATTTAAGGTTCTAGTCATACATGTTAAATCCTGTGTACAGTTTGTATGTAGCACCCTTGTCCTAAGCTGCTAGTAAATTTAGCTATGCTAGGTGGTAACTAGCCTGGCAAATTTGTAGTCTATTGATCAAATGGGTTTCTCCTAAACTTGGGTTTAATTGTGATTCCTCCCTTTTGTCTATAGGTGGCAACGTTTCCTTTGGCATTAGTATGAAAAATTACAGTGGATTCAGGTTAAGAATGTATATCTTCTCTCAGCCAATCACAGGAGTTTATTTGGCTGCTGAGAATGCTGCGAGAGGGTATTTATTCTGAGAGAGTCAGGTGATTGTGGTTATTTCAACCTGGGCTACGGCCTGGGTGGGTGTGTGCAGCAGCAGCAGGGGTGTAGGCCTGAAGCCTGAGGCCTAACCACATGTAAAGGGACTCGGCCTGAGGGGAGCCTGATCATTGCGGGGAGGCATGGGAGAAGAAGTTGCCACAGGGTCAACCACTCTTGGTGCCGGAGGCAGGTGTAAAGGGATGGAGTTCTGAAGGAGTACCAGTGGAGACTCTTCATAAGCCAGGGACTGTGAAGTGGCTTGGAAAGCTTCAGGAGAGAACTCATCCAAGAAATACAGCGGGTAGCTGTGAGTAAGCTTGAGGAATACAGCAGGTAGCTGTGAACTAAGCTTGAGGAACTAAAGTGGGATACTGTGAGTAAAATCGTTGCTATAGGAGACAGCAGCTGCTACGAGATACAGATTGCTGCATTCATCTTCAAGGCCCTTTCTCTGAATTGCTGTCTGCCTATTTCTATTTTTATTTAAGGAGTCTGCCTAATTGCTATTGCATTTGCCTAAAGGCCCGTACACACGGTCTGATAATCCGACCATTAGTACGATTCGACAGCCGATTTCCAATTGTCATCCAACAGAAGTTGGCTAACAAGACTAGAAAACTTTTGTTGGCCAACAAGGCATTGGCCGATTGTTGGCTTGTGTGTACAGAAGTTGGCCAACAAAAGTTGGAAGTGCAAACACGCATGCTTGGAATCCAGGAAGTGTTCGGTCATGTAAACCTGCGTTCCTAATTCACAAATCACATTCACCTGAACGTCCTCTTTATACGCTCGTAACACGTCACTAAGTTCGGCTTTGTTGGACAATTACTTGACAACCGCCAACAGCTGATTTGGACGTGCGGCCGTACGATAATTGGCGCGTGTACGAGGCTTAAGGGTGTCCTGTGCCCTACCCCTCTATCCCACATTTTCCTGTTAACAGAAATAAAACGCTTTGTTCATTTTTAAAAAAGTAACTGGCACCCATCTTTCCACTTTGCACAACACCCACAATGCCTAGTAACCTGCACCCTGAGGAAGAATGTTGGCTCTTCCAGCCTCTGGGGGTCACCACCAGGCCCTTGGAGGTTGGGGAGGGTGCAACATGTAATTATAACTGTACATAATAACAGTCATATTTGCTCATTCCACATTCAGGTTTTGCTTTGTGCTTTGCAGTGCTTCTTCTCTCTCTCTACAAGTCTATGCTCTCACCAATGTGTTGAAAACAATACCCTCCCTATGTGGCTGATACCTTACTGCCAAAATTTCTAAGCAATTATGAGTCATTCTGGAGCTATTCTACCCTTTCTTTAGTGCCAATTCTACAATTATCTAGGTTTAGCGCAATAACAAAAGTGGGGAAAACAAGCATTTCAAAATGTGAAAATCACATTAAAAATTAAATAAAATTCATAAAAATACACTTAATATACTAACAATATGATATATTTACCCTTTAAGAAAAATAAGCATTTAGTCTGACATCTCTGCCATTGTTACGTCTGTGGATATTTCACCAGTAGCATCTTCAGCAGCACAGAATAGCCAGATTCATAACAGAAGCCCCACATATCTTCTTTAATGAATCAGCGTGCTACAAAATGACCACAAAGAATATATTTGCCAGCACACCTTGGATTTTTAGTCCAAACGGTATTTATTTCAGCATGATCACACCACAAGCAAGAAAGTGCAATGTTTCGGAGCCACGCAGCCTGACGAAGGGGTCCTGCGTGACTGTGAAACATTGCACTTTTTTTGCTTGTGGTTGCACTTTTGGTTTTTTTTGTGGCGTTCCTGATCCAGTCACCAGCTGGCGGTTTCTATAGCACCCAGTATTCTAGAGCTTTACCCAGGAACTTGTGCGATGGGAATATGGACTACTGCAAAATGACCAAGCACAATAAAGCTACAAACACCCTTATCTGTTGAACATCAATGAAGAAGCATTTATTAACGTGTATAACATTACAGCAAAGTGAAAACAGTGAGATCTGAGAAGAAACTACGTATGTCACAGTACATAGGTCATATCAGTTTGGCATTATCATTAAAGTGACATGAATATCATCAATTTAGCGCAGACAGATATAGTTAGTTTGGCTAATTTAATAAAGCTATGAACTATGCGAAAAGTGCAATAGGCTATCAGCAATTATATTTCACTGATATGGCCACAGATAACTGAAATTTGATTGGATGTAGTATGTTACTGCACTTTACAAACAGCTGTCCATGTGCAAATAGGTACAGCTGGCAAACAGGACAATAAACTAGAATTGAGTAGTTTTTGATGTCTTGTTTAAAGTCAAAATACATCAAGAATTAACATGAAAGCCCAACTCAGCCAAAACTTTTTTAAAGCCTAGTACACACGGGCTGAATGTCGGGCGACATTAGGCTCGTGTGTATGGCAGACGGTGTGACAGAAGCCGGTTGTATGGCAGACGGTGTGACAGAATCCGGTTTTACGTCTGTCTTCTGATGGACAAGCATACTGGAAAAGCAGCAGCCGACTGCCTCCAAAACAGCGCTGTCAGCCAATGGCTGAGAGCGCTGACCAGAGTATCAGAACACAATAGAACAGCAGGGGAGATCTCTGTACTAACGTCGGATTGTTAATACAGGGGCTCCAATCGGAGTTGTCAGTTTTTTTTCTGCTGGATTGAAGGAAAAAAACAAACAAAATCTAGTGCTGTGTACTAGACTTTAGTTTTGAGTAGAGTGTAATAGGGTTACAACCACTGTCAACCTTATAATGATCCCTCTATTTGACAAATTTCGGCTCACTTCCTAATGTCCAGGTGGTGTGTCAAAACAGAAAAAGAAATCTCCTTTCCAGACAGCATTCAACTCTTAATGTAAAAATCTCTTTAACAAGGACATATACAGCAGTTTAACCTACAGGAAATCTAACCCCTAAAGCCGTTTGTGGCTGGAACTAGGTTTTTAGGATAGGCAACCCTGCTCCCTATAGACAACCATGCTTACTTAATAAGATAAAGAGCAATGTGCAATACTGTCCAACACCCAATTATATTTCATTGTTACTATGGCTTAATGAAACCTGACTGACTGCAATGGGTGACAACTCTTTCCTAATCTTCATTGCTCTCTTAACTGCCTTGTTAAATAAGGCCGATCTACACATACCATCTTTGGTCACCAACAAGTGATTGATCAAATCAATGCTGGCTTTGATGCCAGCCAATCAATGATGCCTTACAACCATAGAAAACAATTATGATGTCTGTGTTCTATGGAAGCTTGAGCATACCTTGGCTTGTGTACACTGTTTTTTGTGTAAGAGCTGCTTTATTTCCTTTATAAGCCAGAAGCTCAGCACCTTCTTTTCCACTGACCAAACCAAAAAAAGATACCATGTCATGTCTGCTAGGTGTGCACCAAATTTCTTTTTAAGAAATTCTTCAGTTTCTTTAAAAAAATATCCAATTAAATTAAATAATAAACTGAATCCACGCCATCCTATTCACATTACAATTTGAAGACTCCAATATAGAATTTAATCCAACACTGGAATGTATTTCCTCTCTGCAATAATATTACTTTAAATCCAAAATGGAAGGGGGAGTAGTGAGTTCAGGATTCTTTATCTGATTGTCATGGAATAAAGAAGGATGTTGCACTTGCAATGGTGTTGGTTTACAATGGCTTTGTTCTTGTGCCAACTTTAAGACTAAAATGGCCAGGAGGCTTAATTCTTTTTAAGCTCAGGGACAGAACAACATATGACCCATACCTACATGTATAGGAGATACATTGCTGTATCCCTGATTTTTTTGTGGCTTCTATTCCACATGGTAGGTTACATCATATTGTGGCCTGAGTTGCAATTCCAATGTCATGCCTTAAGGATTTCCCAAGGATTTTAAGCTAATGGATCAGTGCATACAAAACAGCTCACATGCTATACCATATATCTATACCATATTAAACAATATCAAGAGCAAGACTGAATTAGTTATTCTATACTCCAACTGGACGCTAACATTTTGTACATTTATTATCAATATTCCCTACGCTAAATTCATAAATCTGCTTGGCAAATGAAAAATGTAACAGGGATCCGCTATGTATAATGTAGCTGCATTATGTATCTATATACACAAGTAAAGTCAAAATAGAACAGTGAGGTTTATTAAATAGGACAAAATACTATAACTGTAAAGCACAGCATGCCATAATAATCAGAATGAACCTCAAATTCATCTGATTAAGGCGAACTGGAATCTGGAACCTATGGGTTACTGCACTTGATAACACAGTTACTGCATTTCCCACTGTTCATAAATAAGCCAATGTGTGTGCAAAATCTGTAAACTGTGTCCTATGTAAACTTTCCCTCTCTAGTATCTCCCCTTCAGTATCAATTTTCTACCCTTTTAAATTGTAAACTAGCTATAGGTCTCCATTTTCTCTATGTAAACATGCAAGCTCTCAACCATGTGCCCCCTGCATTCTTTCCTCTGTCACCTACCTCATCTGAGGTACTTTACGGAGTGTAAATTTCTATTGTCTTTAAAAATGTACACACTGAGGTCTCTCAGTTGGAATACTGAATGTCAAAAATAAAAGTTTTGCAGCCTGCAAATGTTGATGCCTATGTAGCTTTGAAGTGTCGGTGCCCATAGTAACCTTTTGTGTTATGTTTTTATGAAATGGTAAACATAATTATTTAGCAAGGACTTTTTCAGCTCTTTGGAGGTTTGCTATATGTTTATTCTAACATTCCTTCCTCTGCCACCTACCAAATATAAGTAATCAAAAGAAACTGAAGAGACTATCACTTAATGATTAGCACCTAATGTTATAATGTACTAAACCTTCGGTTCAAAGCTGAAATGTGACTGTAATCCAGCCTGTTCTTCATTCATTGCAGGTTCCTAACATAAATGAATGTGTATTTGGGTGTCCAACCCCTCAAGGCTCTTATGGATTCCATACATCATGCAGGTAGCTATACTGTGTATGATGTGTGCGTGTCTGTGAGAGTGTAAGTGTGCCAATGTGCAGTTAAGCCAGCTATTCAGACATTGGAGAAGGCATGAGTCTTGCAGAGAGGCTTGTCCTTCTTTGAGTAAAATGTCTTGCCTTCCAAATTAGCTTGACAAATCTAAAAAGAGAATAAACGAAAGTCAGTTTCCATCATGATAGCCTGCAAGTAGTGGATGCAAATCTGCTGAATTTATTGCACACCTGTCACTGTAAACTCACTGTAAAACCTCAAACCTTGTGAGGGAAGACTAATGACTGCAGGACGTTCACAGTGGAAAAAGTCCAATGCTGAGGAAATTCCACATCGCATCTCACAACACAGCTCTCAGCTGATTGACAAGGACCTACACTGCATTGTGAGGTGCAGTCTGTGGGATTTTTTTTAAGCTGGCAATTGTTGTACTGCAGCTCCCCTGGGTTCTAGGGGCTTCCCCTGGGTCCTAAAGCATGATTTTGAAATGCATCAGTCAGCCACCATTAGGGCATAACTCCACCCAAGAGCCAACCCACTGCTTGCATCAGGGCTGAGGGCTTTTGAGAGGAGTACTGAAACAGGCTGCTGTGATTTTTTTCAGGAAGCTATCTACAGCGCTCTGCTGGCTCCTCTCACCATGCACAATCCACCTGCATTGTGTGAAGAAGCAAAGAGCCGGAAAAAACACGCAAGCAATGAAAATGGAAATGTCTTGTTTAAAACCTTTATTATCTCATTGATGAAGAGGGAAATGAAGGGAAGGCAAGAAATAAACAGATTCAACTTTAACCAGTTCAACTTTAACCACCTCCCGCGCACGCTATAGCTGAATGACGGTTACATTGAGGGCCTTAATTGCCGGGAGGCCGTCAATAGACGTCCTCCCAAGCATGTGCTGTTTGCGCATCCCTGCGGTGATGTGCACTGCATGCTCTGTAATCACCGAGTCTATGAGACTCGGCTGATCACAGAACGGAGGGGCCGGTCCCTGCCCCTTACCATGTGATCAGCTGTCAACCAATGAGAGCTGATCACGTGATGTAAACAAAAGATCAGTAATCATATTTTTTTTCCCTCACCGTCACCGGCTTCTGTCAAAGGGACATCACAGGAATGCGACTCTGGAGCGAGCCTGCTCATGCACCCCTATAGCAAGAGCACTCGGCAGGGGGGAGGGGCCAGTACTGTTGGTGAAGAACCCAAAAAGAAGAGGATTGGGGCTGCTTTGTTCAAAACCCTTGCACAGAGCAGTAAGTAAAACATGTTTGTTATTTTCAAAAAATAAAAAACAAGCCTTTAGTATTACCTTCAGTTCAAACAAATATCTTTAAATTACTTCCACTTCAGGGCCATCACCTTCCTTAGTTTGTATTTCTGTATTCCATGTTAAGAATACATTTTTCTACAATACTAAGTTCAGTATACATAAGTTCTTACAGAAGAGAAATAAAGTAGTGCTTACCGCACACACAAAACAGGTGTCATGCCAGCTGAATCCAAGAGCTTCCAAGAAGCGGTCGCCAGCATCAATCTTAAAGTCACAGCCTCGGCACTTAGTACCAAACATCTTTTCATAATCTGTACAATAATACAACTGTTAGTCCTACTGAAACACTTTAAAAATAAACCCAAGTACAAATATTAACAATAAATCAATAAATAAAAAAACTCTGCGCAACCTCCAACGTGGTATACACAAATGCTAGGAGCCTGGCTAACAAAATGAATGAACTGGAGCTGCTATTACACGAGGAGGACTTAGACTTTGTGGGAATAACAGAAACTTGGTTTGACAGCTCACACGACTGGCTGGCATGTATCCAGGGTATTCATTGTACCGGAAGGACAGAGAAGGTAAAAGAGGGGGAGGGATGTGTCTATGTATCAAAAATGATGTAAGGGTGGTAAAGAGGAGTGACACTGTGAATGGGACAAGGGAGGAGGTGGAATCTGTATGGGTAGAACTTCAAAGAGAAGAAGTGGGAAATTAATAGTGGGGGTATATTACAGGCCCCCCAATCTGAATGAGGAGGAGGAACTTGACCCCCTATCACAGTTAGAAATGACAGCGAGACAGGGATATGTCATCATAATGGGGGGCTTCAATTATCCTGATATTGACTGGGCAGAGGGGACAGCTCACTTATTAAAGGCCCATAATTTCATAAATGTCTTACAGGACAATTTCATGTCTCAATTTGTGGATTCCCCAACTAGAAAGAACGCATTGCTAGATCTATAAATTGCAAACGATCCAAGTCTGTTCTCAGATGTGGCAATATGGACAACTTGGGATCTAGCAATCACAGGATAATCACATTTAACATAAATCATAGGAAAAGGAGGCACGAGGGTAGCACAAGAACACTAAATTTCAAAACGAGCAAACTTTTCTGAACTGTGCTCAATACTACAAGACATCAATTGGGACCAAATCCTAAAAACATTAAACACGGAAGAAAAATGTGAATGCTTTAGGAACATATTAAACAAAGGTATTACACAGTGCATTCCAATGGGCAATAAATATAGAAGAGCAAAGGTTAAACCTGGGTGGATAAACCGTATAATAAAAAGTCTTATTAAAGAGAAAAAAATGGCATTTATAAAATATAAAGCAGAGGGGTCATTGACAGCATTCAAACACCACAAGGAATGCAATCAGAAGTGTAAGAACAAAATCAGGCCGGCTAAAAAAAGACTGCGAGAGACGAAATAGCAGAGGAGATCAAAAAAAATCCCAAGGAATTTTTTAGATTTATTTTTAGTAAAAAAGCAAGATCAGAGCACATTTTCCACATAAAAGACGATGATGGGAGGATAGTTATAGATGACACAGGGAAGGCAACTGTACTAAATGCTTTCTTCTCAGTTTTTACACAGAAAAAGGAAGGGTATACTGACCACGACAGTATTGTTAGTAACACATCACAGAATGTATCCTTGTGGCTAACAGAGGCCGGAGTCAAGAAAAGACTAGATAAGCTTAACACAAATAAATCACCAGGACCAGATGGCTTACACCCAAGAGTCCTCAAAGAACTCAGTCAAGTTATAGCGAGACCATTATTCCTAATCTTTGCGGACAGCATACTGAAAGGAATTGTACCAGCTGATTGGAGAAAAATCCAATGTGGTACCAATATTCAAAAAAGGCCGGGACATATTCCGGGAAACTACAGGCCAGTCAGCCTAACATCAATAGCAGGTAAATTATTGGAGGGAATGATAAGGGACTGTATCCAAGAATTTACTGAGGAAAACCGTTAATTAGAAGCAATCAGCGTGGGTATGTCAGTCCAATCTGCTAACATTCTACGAGGAAGTGAGCTGCCATCTAGATAGAAGGAGGCCTGTGGATGTGGTGTATCTGGATTTTGCAAAAGCATCCAATAGAGTTCCCCATATCAAGCATGGACCACAAGGTTTGCAGCGCCAATGTCAGTCTGCTGATGTCCTGACTCTCTCCTGCCCCACTCTATAGACTACAGATGGAGGGACTGAGGTTCCCTCTGACGTCACCGGGAGGAAAGGAGAAGAGCCTCGGGCAGTCATGTGATTGCTCAGTGGCAGTCTTGCATAAGGTATTGTGCCGCCTCATTTTTAAAAAAACAATGGCACTGAGTGTTTAACCTGATGTAACAGAGGGGATTCTAGATAGTAGTGAAAGTTACTGCACATAGTATGGCAGCAGCAGGGGAGGGGCGGGAGGACACAGCTCACACACGAGCTGAGAGGCAGAGAGGGGAGGGGGGAGAGCATGGGATGGAGAGGGCAAAGCAGGGCTGCGGATGACGGAGGCACATAAACTGGCCATGGCGTCAGGGCTCAGCAGCCATAATACACCATGGTCAGTTTACAGGGGGAGGGCAGAACCAGGCAGGATCAGCCATATTTTTTAGGTGACAGAAAGGGCCAAATGACACAGCACAAGCACTGTGCTGTATAACATGCTTTCAAGGATCACTTTTTTTTTAGGGTTACAAACACTTTAAAGGGACATGTACCTGCATATGTAGCAACATATTTTCAAGGTGGTACACTACTGATAATTAGTGCACTTACATTGTTTTATGATGTTTTAATAAATGTTTAATGGTATTTTAAATCACTAAAACACTATGTACAGTTTCTATTCCTTTTGAGTGATATTGATAGTGAGAGATTCCTGAGATGATTTTATAACATTGGCAATCCTAAAGGAAGAAGTTCGAAGAGTTTGAAAACCGTGTTAAGCCTTAGAGACCCCTTAAATGGAAATGTGCATGGTGATCTGTATTAGCTCTGGGCATTAATGTGAGCAGTGGAGAGTGATTGGTGGTGCGATTCACTGAAGAGTGGTCACATAGGTGAATACGGAACATCTTAAATATTGCTAATCAAGGTATTGGTCTGGATTTCAGAAACCATGTATTACATTTACAGTATTACAGTGGTGGTGGAACATTGGACTTGAACTTATAATTTGTACCCATATATTGCATATATTCAATTGTGTTTTATATCTGCACTTTGGTGAAATATTCCAATCACAGTTGATAAACGATATTCATTTATTTGTCCTTGTGATACTGATGATTAAGATATTATATGACTGTAGCACAGCACTTGATAAGTTAGAAATATTAACAATATTAACCCCATGCATCCCTGTGATTAACTCATACAGCTCACCTCTTTCACAGTATGGCTGTCCTTCCTCCATGTAAAAAGCTCTGTTGCGAATGGGGGTCTTACAGAAGGCACATGTGAAGCACTGAACATGCCAAGTCATTTTCAAAGCATGCATGATCTCCTGAAAAATATAATAAAAGGTCAACTAGTACAACACACTGAACAGTGTGACATAGACATGGAACCTTGCAAAGGCCACACAACGTTATACAATATTTTCCACTGTATCATTATACAGAATAGAATATAGCAATGCATACTGTTGTTGTTGAAAGAATATAATGGCAGCTATTGACAGCTGTGGAAATAACTATATTAAAGAACTATAGGTATGGTATGTATACATATACCTGTATACCGAGTTGTCATGCCACTTGAAAGGTACTAAGCTAGGCTGATGGGAAGGAGTGAGCTCAATCAGTTAAAAGAGCAGGTAGGACCCAGGGCAGTGGCACTAAACCTTCAGAACTCTATCTCTGAAAAGTGTTACCACTCTCACTATGCTATATAGTCAATATAGCACAGCTGAGGTGCATAGATGTCACAAATATAGGCTTGGGTCACAAAGTTAATACACCATGAAAATTATACTTATTTGAAGAAAATGACAGGCATATTCTATTGTGTCCAATGACATTTGAAAATTGCAGTTACATGGTCTAAAATACAGGTTCTTATCCTTGTGTTAAAGTTTTGTGAATTAAACCCATTGTGTTCTACTCTACACATTTTTTGACAGTTAAAAGGATAAAAAAAATAAAATAAAAAAAAAAGATTTATCTACCTACCTATCTATTGGTATGTACATTTTTGACACATTCGTTTTTGACACCTGGAACACTTCCCCTGGCAACTCTTAGTGCAGGGGTTAAAAGTATCCCCCCACAATCCCAACCCTAGCCTGACCCTTTGGTTGAACCAATCATTAAACCCTTCTCTCAGCTAGGATCTATAACTTAACCTAGCTTTAAAGTGTCATTAACCTCACATCATTAAAAACTATCCATAAATGCTGTATTACATGCTGTTCATACCCAGTCACTATGTGATTTGTTTTCTGTATTCTGCAAAAAAAACAAAAAACTGGTTGAACTTGTTGTTTTCTGTCCCCCCCCCCCCCCCCTCTGTCCATGTCCCTACTGCAGATGGAGATTGTGCAGAGCAGTGTTGGCAGCTAGTTCACAAGCTCACTTTTCATTGTATTTTCTACCCTGAGCATTTCCTCCCTATAACATACAGTATCTCACAAAAGTGAGTACACCCCTCACATTTTTGTAAATATTTTATTATATCTTTTGAAGAAATTACACTTTGCTACAATGTAAAGTAGTGAGTATACAGCTTGTATAACAGTGTAAATCTGCTGTCCCCTCAAAATAACTCAACACACAGCCATTAGACCCCTTTCACACTGAAGGCAGTTTTCAGGCGTTCTAGCGCTAGAAATAGTGCCTGTAAAGCGCCTGAAACCGCCTTCCATTCATTACAATGGGTGCCTTCACACCTGGGCGGTGCGCTTGCGGGACGTAAAGCGCCTGAAAACTGCCTCCCATTCATTACAATGGGTGCTTTCACACCCGGGCAGTGCGCTTGCGGGACGTTCGGAAAAGTCCTGCAAGCAGCATCTTTGGGGCGGGCTGTGAGCGCTGTACGCATATATATTGCAATGAATGGGCAGCGCTTCCGAATCGCCGCAACATGGGGGGCTTAACCCCTTTTTTGGGTTAAAAGCGCCCTGCTAGTGGCCAAATAGCAGTGTAAACAGGGGTAAAGCTCCGCTAAAATGAGCGTCGCTTTACCGCTAACGGCTGGCGCTTGCTTTTTTTCCAAATTCTTTTTATTGCTTTTCTCTTATAGTTACAAAACAGAGCCTATCGGGCATACCCAGGCTCGAATTTACTCATTTCACAAAACATCTAACAACAACCTTAATTCTACCAACACTCTTTGCTCCAGTAGGCACTTAATTATCATAAGTCTAGGTAACAGCCATCCATAGGTCTCATCTGATCATGGTTTAGGAGGGAGACCCCCTTATTTAATCAATGGAATTGGTATTGGTTTCCTATGTTCTCCCGCAGGTCACGACCCCTGCTTTACATTGGGCTAGTTGGAAGATTCGGGATCTGAATTAGTAGACAGGTCTTCAACCCAAATGTCCCAAACCTTATGGAATTTGTTGGGGAAACCTCGCGCTAAGTAAGTAGTCTTATACAGAGGCAGGTTGACATTAACCAATTTTTTCCAAAGTGCCAGGGTTGGAGCAGATGGGGATTTCCAGTGAAGGAGAAGGACTTTCCTGGTATAGAACAGGAGCAACCCTATTAGTGTTCTGGAAGCCCGGGTGTGAGCCAGGGCGCCCACCAGACCCAGCAGACAAACCTCAACCGTTTGGGGAACATGAATAGTGGTCACAGACTGTATGACTGAGGTCACCCCCGCCCAGAAGGACTGTATATTGGGGCATAGCCAGAATACGTGGAGAAAGTCTGCCGAGTCCGCCGCGCACCTCCAACACCCAGCCGGGACGGAGGGATATATTCTGTGCAGACGTGCAGGTGTTAAATAGATCCTATGCAGGATTTTAAACTGAATCAATCTGTCTTTCACAGATACCATCTGAAGGAAGGGGCCCTCCCAAATTTCTTCCCAGTCCTCATCATCCAGATTAGGGGCGTCCAGCACCCATCTAGCTCTGAGGGACTCTAAACCATTGTGAACTGAGGGGGCCATGGTCTTATAAATGTTGGAGAGGGGTTTGGCGAGGGTGTCATCCAATTGTGTCTTCTAGGGACAAGGTATAAAAGGCTACAGGCTGACGTCTGAACGGCACTTGAAAGGCATGTCTCAGCTGCAGGAATTTAAAAAAGTATGCGTTTTGGAGGTCAAATTGTGATTTTAAGGTGTCGAAGGACTTCAATTCTCCCGCTGAGCACAACTGCTCGAGGTACTTGATGCCCTTCATTGCCCAGATTTGCGGGTCAGGTATAGTGGCAAACTGATAAAGTTGGGTTAAGCCATAGTGGAGTGTGCGGTGAGTAGTGGTCAAGAGGGCTAGGTCTAAGAGCCCGAGCCATCCACCAGGCCCTCAGCACAGTCCTCATGGCTGTAGTTGGGGCTTGGAAAGCCATAGTATTCCTATATAGTAGATTTTTAAGGGCCTCAAACGACCGCATTTGTCCTATCCTGTGTAATCTAGTTGTGGGCGTGAGTGAGCAGGGCTGCCAGGAAATATTTATGAAGGTCCGGACAGGCCAGTCCTCCCTGTAACCATGGGCGTTGTGGGACTGTTAGTTTAAACCTTGGTTGCTGTGGGCCCCAAATGAAGGCTATCAGGTTGGAGTTAATTCATTTAAATACTTTTTTAGGGATCCACTCCGGTGCGTGCCGGAGCACATAGAGAAAGCCAGGCAGCACCTTCATTTTAAAGAGATTAATGCGTCCTATAAGGGACAAAGGAAGGTTTTCCCAGGCTTTCAGTTTGGTTTTCATATTGTCAAGCAATGGTACTAGATTAAGGGTGCAATAGTCTGAAGTGTATGAAAATATGTCTATTCCTAGATATCTAATCTTTGATGCCCATTGCAGGGGTAGAGTGAGGTCAGCCGCCGCCCGTGCTTCACTGTCGATAGGTAGAATTTGCGATTTACTCCAACTGATTTGTAATCCTGAGTAAACGGCAAAGTCAGGCAAAATCTTCAGTGCCTCCTTTAGGGATGGCCCCCGGATCATTCAGGAAAAGTATCAGGTCATCTGCATAAAGCGCGATTTTTTTCCATCAAGGTGCCCACCCGGATGCCCTCAATAGCTGAGCTTCTCCTTATGGCCACTGCCACCGGCTCCACCACAATAGCGAACAGGGCCGGCGACAGCGGGCATCCCTGTCTTGTGCCCCTGCTAACCGGAAATGACTCTGACAGTTCACCTCCCAACTTGACCCTGGCTAATGGGCAGGAATATAGGACCTGTACCCATTTCAAAAATTTATATATAGCCTCTAATACTGCATGCATATAGGGCCAGGCTACCGAGTCAAAAGCTTTTTCTATGTCGAGCCACCAGAATTCTGGTGGTAGAGTGAGATGGGGGCAGCTGTAATGGGTGAGAACTCTGCGGATATTGATGTCCGTGGACTTCCCCGGCATGAAGCCAGTTTGGTCCACGCAGAGCAAATCCGGGACAATTTTCATCAGTCTAGTAGCTAGGACCTTTGTTAGAATCTTCAAGTCATAATTTAGCAGGGAAATGAGTCTATAGGAGGAACACTTAGAGTGGTCCTTGCCTGGCTTGGGAATGAACACTATATGGGCCTGATACATAGAGGGGGGTAGCTGCATCTGCTCTAGTGCCTCTGCATACACACCGTGGAGTCTGGGCACCAGGGCAGCCGCATATGTCCTATACCATTCACCCGGGATACCGTCCGGCCCCGGGGTTTTATCGCCAGGGAGGGAGTGTATGGCAGCCTCTATTTCCTCCAATGTGATGGGCCTGTCCAGCAGTGCTACATCCTCAGCAGCAAGAACAGGGAGATCTAAAGAACCCAGGAAATCACGTATATCGGCCCCGGACAGCCCCCGGCACTGCTGAATATATCTGACTAAAGTAGTTTGTGAATATCTGCAGGATAGCATTGGGATCCATTGTAATGGTGCCATCCGGGCAGCCTATGCCCGAGATCACGGTTTGAAACCTAGGCTCCGCTACCAGATTTGCCAGCATCTTCCCATTCTTGTCCCCCATCTCAAACACCCTGCCAGCTACACAGCACAGGCCAAGATGGGTGGCAGAGGCAAAATGTAAGGCTAGTTCACGTCTCGCCTGCGCCAGTCGCTCAAAGCTACCACTAGATGGTGAGAGAGAAAAAGCTGCAGCAGCCCTCACATCGCTGTCCTCGAGATATTTCATTTGTGCTGACAACTCTGATTTGACTGCTTTAATTGCGGATATATATTCTCCCCGGGTATGCACTTTAAAGGCCCCACGTCATGGCCAGCGAGGTAGAGCCCTCGTTGTGATCCCAGTACTGGGTAATTTTAGGAGAAACCAACTCTCCCACCCGCAGGTCCAGTATCCATTTGGGTGTCAGACGCCAGCATCTGGAGCCCCCCACCGACTTCGAGGTTATGCAGAGCTCCCGTGGTCTGAAAGGCCCGAGGGAAGATAATTCACATTTTGTATTGCATTCATGGCCTGTGTATTGCCCTTCAGTGCCCTTTTGAACCTGTCATTGAGGCCCCTAACATTCCATGACAGCAGTTTTAAACTCATGGGGTAAGTGGGGGGGGGGGTCAATGACCTGTGCAAGAAGGAGCAGGCAGAATCAAACAGGGGGAGGCTATGACCATAATATACCAGACGGAGAGCCGTACCATAGTGATCTGGAGCATATTCAAGTGAACTAAAAACTACAAACAGAAAATAAACTTTGGTAAACTCCCTGCTAACCATGAATCCCCAACAGTAACTAGGTCAGCTTCAGTCCCAAAACGATACTCACGTTGTGTACCCTTGAACTTTAAGAGTACCTTCCTAACCATTGACCTGGCAGCAACCAGGTTAGTTACCGTCTATCCGATAGTCTGGTTCGGCACCAGTGTATTCCAGCTAGGGTGGGAAGTCCGGTGCTGGTTCCAATGGTCCCCGAGAAGGTCCCGTGGGGGGGGGGGGGGGTAGGAGGGTTCCCCTGTTGAGACTGATCACTCCAAGTCCGAGCTCCTGGATAGAGTGGAATGGGGCTTGGCACTCAAAAGAGGTAAAAAACATAAGTGATGGTGCCCTTAAAGATAAAACCCTTATTAATGACTCTGAAAGGGGAGAACCAAAAAAGGGGGGATTAACCCCCAAGCAGCCCTCAAACTCATGCGGGGTGCTGGTTGCCCCGTCCTGTGGGTGGCTATGGATACAGGGATTTTAGTTTTTGCATGGACTTCCACTGTAACCCTCTTGGGCATGGAGTTCACCAGAGCTTCACAGGTTGCCACTGGAGTCCTCTTCCACTCCTCCATGATGACATCACAGAGCTGGTGGATGTTAGAGACCTTGCGCTCCTCCACCATCCTCTTGAGGATGCCCCACAGATGCTCAATAGGGTTTAGGTCTGGAGACATGCTTGGCCAGTCCATCACCTTTACCCTCAGCTTCTTTAGCAAAGCAGTGGTCGTCTTGGATTTGTGTTTGGGGTTGTTATGTTGGAATACTGCCCTGCGGCCCAGTCTCTGAAGGGAGGGGATCATGCTCTGTTTCAGTATGTCACAGTACATGTTGGCATTCATGGTTCCCTCAATGAACTGTAGCTCCCCAGTGCTGGCAGCAGGCATGTACTGGCCATCGGGACTACCGGGAGTTTCCCGGTGGGCCGATTGCTCAGTGGGCCGGTTTGGGTGATCCTGGGTCCCGAGCACATTCATTCCGGGACAATACAGTGTCCCGGAATTTCCCCCTGTGTGAACTGATGCCCTCTAAAAAGATCACCATTGTCAGTTGTTCTGGCCGGCCAAGACCGGCTTTGCCTTGTAGTTCCACAGCCGGCGCTGGCACACTGCCTGAACTGGTTGCTAGCTGCCTGCCGCTTGGCGTCTAGCAACCAGTGACGTCAACAGAATGAGGCCCCAGCATCCAGAGCGGAGGAGGATTTAACTTCCTCCTCCGCACACGCCTAGTACGTAGCTCCACCCTCCTCCTCTGAATGGTGGCCGCAGCTATGGAGCCTGGAGGACATGTGCGGGACACAGTGCACAGGATGCCAAGAATCATTGCACAGGTCCTGTCCCCAGGCACATGGATCACGACAGGATAATGTGTGAGTGGCCAGAGCTGTCAGTTCATTGTATCGGAGCTCTTCTGCCCTTCCTGCCAGTCACTACAACCAGTCACACCAAGGATCACTTCTATATTCATCACCACCTGACACCATCACCATAGGGGGGTCATCTGACACTAATCTGGGTGACAAGTGGCACACTGAATCTGGTTACAGGCTGTGGGTGGCAAATGGCACGCTACATCTAGTGGCAGGCAACAGTGGCAAGTGACAAGCTGCATCTGGCCCATTGCATCTTGTGGCAGGCGACGGTGGCCCACTGCATCTGGTGGCAGGCAAATGTGACAAGTGCCACTCTGCATCTGGTACAATGCATCTGGTGGCAGGCAACGGTGACAAGTGACAAGCTGCATCTGGCCCACTGCATCTGGTGGCAGGCAACGGTGACAAGTGCTACGCTGCATCTGGCCCACTGCATCTGGTGGCAGGCAACGGTGACAAGTGCCATGCTGCATCTGGCCCACTGCATCTGGTGGCAGGCAACGGTGACAAGTGCTACGCTGCATCTGGCCCACTGCATCTGGTGGCAGGCAACGGTGACAAGTGCCACGCTGCATCTGGCCCACTGCATCTGGTGGCAGGCAGCGGTGACAAGTGTCACGCTGCATCTGGCCCACCTCATCTGGTGGCAGGCAACAGTGACAAGTGTCACGCTGCATCTGGCCCACTGCATCTGGTGGCAGGCAACGGTGACAAGTGCCACGCTGCATCTGGTGGCAGGCAACAGTGACAAGTGCCACGCTACATCTGGCCCACTGCATCTGGTGGCAGGCAACAGTGACAAGCTGCATCTGACCCACTGCATCTGGTGGCAGGCAACAGTGACAAGTGCCATGCTGCGTCTGGTCCACTGCATCTGGTGTCAGGCAACGGTGACAAGTGCCACGCTGCATCTGGCCCACTGCAACTGGTGGCAGGCAACAGTGACAAGTGCCACGCTGCATCTGGCCCACTGCAACTGGTGGCAGGCAACAGTGACAAGTGCCACGCTGCATCTGGCCCACTGCATCTGGTGGTAAGTGATACGCTCATGGTTCCCACTGATTCTGCATTACGGTGAGTTGAACTATTTCATTATATATCTTACAATGTAGTAACAGAAATAATGTGATTTGATCACACTGACACCATATCAAACATGGCGTCAGGATGATTTACAAGCTAACACCAGCCATTCATCTGGCCAATCACTCCCGCCGCTGATATCCCCATCAACCCTGAGACTACATCCCCCCCTCATCTTTTTTTGGGAAGGGGGGTGTCCCTGAGAATGTGGCCACCCTAGTGATAACCTGTCAAAGTAATGGCTGCGTGACTTGATCTTGGAGGCACAGCGTGCCAGGGAGTCAGGACTTGGGACCCACGTGACTGGCTTGGCCTGCAACTTTACTTGACCCCAGCCCCCAGGACATGAGTATCACCCCCCAGAACTGGAGGAGGCCATGCAAGGATCTGCTGAGCTGGCACTGGCAGCTGTCATCGCTGAGGTGAGAGACCCTGACACCCCAGGGCCAGCTGACCCCACATCCCATCTATCTACCCCCCAATTTACCCTGCCCCAGTTCCCACCCAGTAGCTCAAAAGCAGGACCCACAGGTCAGCGGCAGACAGGGCCCACAGGTCTGCGGCCATCTCCCAGCAGGTTCCACTGGCTGTGGGTCCTGCTGGGAGCTGGCTGCGGACCTGTGGGTCCCGCTGGCCATGGCCTGTTGGGCCTGCTGGCCACTAGCCTAGGATGACTAGGCATCCCCGGTTTCCAGGGACAGACCCCAAACTGGGAATACTGTCCCTGGACCAAGTTTGTCCCCGCTTTGCCGGGCCGATCCTGGGTGGGTGCACCGCGAGCAATTGCATATAGTTTATATACTGTTTTTGTGCGTTTGCAAAATTAAAGTGGGCCGGTCTGGATGAAGTCCAGGGCCACATTCTTGTCCCAGTCCAGCCCTGGCTGGCAGCACTCATGCAGCCCCAGACCATGACACTCCCACCACCATGCTTGACTGTAGGCAAGACACACTTGTCTTTGTACACCTCACCTGGTTGCTGCCACAAACGCTTGACACCATCTGAACCAAATACGTTTATCTTGGTCTCATCAGACCACAGGACATAGTTCCGGTAATCCATGTCCTTATTCTGCTTGTCTTCAGCAAACAGTTTGCGGGCTTTCTTATGCATCAGCTTTAGAAGAGGCTTCCTTCAGGGACGACAGCCATGCAGACCAATTTGATGCAGTGTGCGGTGTATGGTCTGAGCACTGACAGGCTGACCCCCCACCCCTTCAACCTCTGCAGCAATGCTGCCAGCATTTATGCATCTATTTCCCGAAGACGACCTCTGAATATGACACTAAACATGTGCACTCAACTCCGTTGGTTGACCATGGCGAGGCCTGTTCTAAATGGGAACCTGTATGGTCTTGGCCACCGAGCTGCAGCTCAGTTTCAGGGTCTTGGCAATCTTCTTATAGCCTAGGCCATCTTTATGTAGAGCAACAATTCTTTTTTCAGATCCTCAGAGAGTTCTTTGCCATGAGGTGCCATGTTGAACTTCCAGTGACCAGTATGAGAGAGTGTCCTGTCAATTTTTATTGCTGTCTGTGCCCTTGTTAAGGATATTCCCCCTTTCTATTTGTTCTATTTACCATTATCATTGCAAGTGAAAGTAAAAAGAAAACCCCAATTTTTGGGTTGTCCCCAGAAAAGTATTAGGAGGGAAATCTTCCAATGGGGACACTAGCTCTGGTGAGCTGGGGGTCCCCAAAAAAATTCCTTTAATTTGCAGAGATATCATCTCACTTCCTGTTTGGCTATGGGACAGGAAGTGAAGGGAAATGTTCGCAATAGGACAGAGATGGCGAAAAAAAATCTGACGGCGGTTATAACCCTCCCTTACTCTATCCAAAATGAAAAAAAAAACGTTTTTCCCATAGTTCTACTTTAATGGCTGCCCTAACCTTAAAATGGACCTTGCAAGGTCTGTATATAATGTCCAAGCCCCCTTCTCCTTTACAATTCTCCTATGGTTAGTAACACCAAGTATCTTGAAAAAAAAAAGTTAGATTATTACCTTATTCTCATCTTACACACCGCTGCATGTCATCATCCTCCCAGGTAGCGTTTTGAAAAATGCAGAGTAGGCGATATCCCTGAGAAGATACTCTAGTACATTGCAAGAGCATCTGCTCCCAAAGATTGTGCTACTCTGTACTGCACAGAATCTAGCCAGAAGAAATGTGACATCATCCTCGCCTAGATGCCACAGGCCGAAGATGGGGGAAAGGTAAGTGTAAATCTAGATTTTTTTCTTCATAGGAACATTTTGGAACTACTAACATTAGGTGGTTTTTAAAGGGGGAGGGAACCAAGACAATTAAGCAGACCAAGCATTTAACTGAAAGGTGCAGTTTAACCTCACCCTAAAACTTCAAGTAGAACTATAGGCAAAACGTTTTTTTTTCATTTTGGATAAAGTAAGGGAGGGTTATTTTACATTTACTTCCCGTGCCATTTCTGAAACAGGAAGTGAGATAAAATCCCTGCAAATTAAGGGAATCCACCTCAAAACCCCTAAACTCAGATAAATAGCCATAACAAGACAAAGTAACCTTTTAACTGTGAAAATTAAAGTGATATCTGGGAATAGAACAGCTCCAAAATAGATTTTGGTTTTGGGCCAAACATTCTGACACAATGAAATGCAATGACTGTGAATTGTTTCAAGCATGAGATAAAGTTCTTGTTTTACCTTAAAACAAAACATATCAGATTCATGCTAAGTGATTTAAACACCAGGGCCATCAAATAAACAGATTGTACCTAGCATCCTATGAAACCCGCAATTACCATGCTACTTTGAACAAATGAGGTGCGTCTTGATGCACAGTACACAGAGGACAAGAAAAATAATTAAAATGAAAAACAGAGTCTGAACTCATAACTTAGACAGTGGAACAATGACACAACTGGGATATTACAGGCCAGCTTTTACACAAGGCATATTAAACATCTCTACAAAATTATTAATAATTCTCTGCTTAATAATGGAAAATGAAAACAAAGCTTTCTCTCACCCCTGTAATCTTTTTTTTGCACTTAGCGCAATTAGGAGCAAACCGGACATCATAGCATCTTGGACAGAATATAGATCCCTTTTCTTCAAAGAATCCTCCTTCCTCTACTACTTTGTGGCACTGTGAGCAGGTAAACTCCTCAGGATGATAGTAACGACCCAGTGCTAGTAGGTATCTCCCTCTGTGCAGACAAAATACAGTAATACAATAGTTATACCTTTATATGGAAAGTTAAGCCATTGCTCCTTGTGGCTATATAATAAGACAGGGCTGTCTTAATGTATGGGCACTGCCCAGGGGCCCAGGTACATGGGGGCCCCATGATTGTCTTGCATTACATCATACTTGCCAACTGTCCCGGATTTGCTGGGCCAGTCACACTTTTTACTAAGCTGTCCCAGGATGGCCGTGTCCTGAGCAGCATCCCAGAACCTGTACCGTGCCCTCCAGATCGCAGTATTGTGCACTCCTCACCTCCCTGTTCTGTGCCCTCCATAACCCAGTATTGTGCCCTCCTGATGTCCCTGTACTGTGCCCTCATGATCACAGTATTGTGCCCTCCTGACCTCCCAGTACTGTGACCTTCTGATCACAGTATTGTGCCCTCCTGATCACAGTAGTGTGCCCTCCTGACCTCCCTGTACTGTGCCCTGTTTCCTCCACCCCTGTACTGTGCCCTCCTGATCACAGTATTGTGCCCTTCTGCCTCCACCCCTGTACTGTGCCCTCCTGATCGCAGTATTGTGCCCTTCTGCCTCCACCCCTGTACTGTGCCCTCCTGATCGCAGTATTGTGCCCTTCTGCCTCCACCCCTGTACTGTGCCCTCCTGATTGCAGTATTATGCCCCCCTGACCTCCCTGTATTGTGCCCTCCTGACCTCCCTGTACTGTGCCCTTCTGATCGCAGTATTGTGCCCTCCTGACCTCCCTGTACTTTCCCCTCTGATCGCAGTATTGTACCCTCCTGACCTCCCTGTACCATGCCCTTCTGATCACAGTATTGTGCCCTCGTGAGCTCCCTGTACTGTGCCCTTCTGCCTCCACCCCTGTACTGGGCCCTTTGTGTTGCTTAGTCTTTGAATGCTTTTTATATTGTTTAAAATTGATTTAATGAAAGTACTAAAAAATATATGTTTAATTCTATCAACTATTTATACTTTAATTCTTGGGAGTAGGTGCCTAAATTGAAGCAGGCTGGTAGGAGCCAGTACATTACTTTGCCCAGGGGCCCATAATGCTATTAAGACAGCCCTGTAATAAGGGCCTGCTTTGCACAACAATTATCTTACAGTTTGTGTGAAATCTTTTATATTCCAGGGAAGGTACTCACCGAATGACCTTGTTACACTGGGAGCACATAGGAGTCTTTTCCCCAGAAGGAGCAGGCTGTGCAGCCTGCAGGATTGAACTGCGGTTCTGAGCTGGAGTGAGGGTCGCTGGCTGACTGTGCTTAGTCATTACAGTGGTAGTTTTGTCTGGAGCATAGCGCTCAGCAAAGGAGGGATCAGTGGTCCAAGGGGGCCGGACTGCCGGTCCAGTAGAGAGTGGAGGAGGGGCTGGAAAATCAGTGACATCTATAAGACAAAAAGGACAGTTCAAATCAACGAAACTAAATCACATTGCCTTGTAAACCCTATGCTTCTGCCATAATACAACCTTACACTGTTACAGAGGACTCTGCAAATGAATTACAAGCTCTTGCTAATGCTCTTTCAGCATTGCAAAGCTCTACGAATGCTGGTGCTGGGAATAACCTTTTCAAACTTTTTAGAAAAATTATGAGTAAATCTATTAAAACACCAGCATCAAAGGGGACTATCAACCATATCTAATTATGAGTACAAATTGTTCAGTGCAGTTACTAAATTGAACCAATCAGAGTTCACTCTGCTGAAGTCAATTATGACATGCTGAATTCTGATTGGCTGCTATATGCTACTGCTGTAGAAAATTTGGACTGAAAAAAAAAATCTGTATATTTTGCAAAGTCCTGTCAAAATTTGTGTCAGAAAACACCTTTAAATGGTCGATGTATTTTAAGGGCTTCTAGAGGGTAACACTAGGCCTTATAAAAGTAGTATAATGAGAAAACCACTAAGAGTTTCTTGTAACCTAAGTGCGTATAATAGTTAAAAGCAGACAAGTGAACTTGGTAGTAGTTTTTCCTGTATTTGCTGATGAGGCTATGTTCACACCATGCTGACACGGAAGTTGCACGACTTCTGATCCCACTTTGCCCTGCGACTTCATGTCCTTTGCCATGTGACTTCAATGAACGGATCCGACTTTGAGTTTGGTATGGATCTTGAGGGGGAACCCCATGCCCAAGAAAACCCCCAAAAAAACGGAGTGCGGTCCCCCGCCAAGACCATACCAGACCCTATAAATCTGGCATGGATTTTAAGGGGAACCCCATGTCAAAATTAAAAAAAAACAAAAAAAAAAACTTGTGTGGCCCCCCCCCCCCCAGAATCCATACCAGACCCTTATCCGAGCATTCAGCCTGGCAGGTCAGGAAAGGGGGGGGGGGGGAGCGAGTCTCCTTCTGCTGCTGATGTCTTTGTCCTCTGGTTCTTGCACTGGTTCTTCTCCCAATGCTAGCTCCCACAGTTGTGCCAGCTCCGCTCTCTGCCAGTTCTTTTCTAGATGTGGGGTGTGGCCATCCGGTGACATCATCTGGAGATCCATCATGCCCCAGGCGGTGACGTTATAAGGGGGTGGGGTCTTCAGATGACCTCACTGGATGGCCTTGCCCCGTGTCTATAAAAGAATCGTCATAGTGGAGCTGGCACAACTGTGGGAGCTAGAATCGGGAGAAGAACCAGCAGAAGAACCGCAGGAAGACATCGGCAGCAGAGGGAGAAGAACCGGAGGAGGGAGAAGACCACAGGAGAAAGAAGACACGTTGAAGCTATTTTTAATAAAGGACCTTGTCAAAAAAACGTACTCATTCACGGGGAGGGGGGGCAGGATCTGGGGGCCCTTGTTAAAGGGGGCTTCCAGATTCTGATAAGCCCCCAGCCCACAGACCCCGACAACCACTGCCCAGGGTTGTCAGGAAGAACCCCCCCTCTCCCAAAGTACCCACCCCCATGTGGCCTGGTATGGTCCGGGGGGGGGGGGGGGCGCGCTCATTCGTCCTCCCCTTTTCCTGACCTGTATGGTCAGGTAAGGATCTGGTATGGATTTTGTGGAGGACCCCGTGGTGTTTTTTTTCATAAAATTTGCCATGGGTGTTCCCCTTAAAATCCATACCAGATCCGAAGGGTCTGGTATGGTCTTGGAGGGACCCTATGCCATTTTTTTTTTACATTTTGGCATAGGATTCCCCTTCTAGATCCTCAGAGCTCAAGTCTCATGCCACAAGTTGGATCAGTTAAGACGATGATCTGACTTGGATGCGACTTACATTGAAATCAATGGGCTCAAATCCTGACCAAGCCGGATCAAAGTAGGGCAGGGAGAATTTTAAAATTCGGACTGACACAAGTCAGACCAGTTAAGACAGCTCTCATAGGGAATTATTCATTTTTGCACGTCATGCGACTTGTGCTTTGGAAGTCAGAGCGCATGTCGGACCAGTATGAACCGGTGACAAAGGGCAAACCTACCCGCTACAGAAAAATATTAAGCAGCGTAGACCTATCTGAAAAAAAGGAAGAAGGTCTTGATAACCCTGAACCTTTTTTGAGCAAGAGGAGCAATCATGGATAAATTGCTACACACCAACCAAATTCTTGCTTCAAGTACAAAAAAATATACATTTTTGCACATTGTAGCATTTTACTCTAAGACATACACTGATCAGCCATAACATTATGACCACTGTTGGTAAAGTGAATAACATTGATTATCTTGTTACAATGGCACATGAAAGTGGTTGGAATATATTAGGCAGTAAGTGAACATGTTCTCTCTGAAGTTGTTGTGTTGAAAGCAGAAAAAATGGGCAAGCATAGCAAAATAGGCCAAATTGTAATGGCTAGACAACTAGGTCAGAGTATCTCCAAAACTGCAGCTCTTGTGGGATGTTCCCGGTTGGCAGTGGTCAGGACCTACCAAAAGTGGTCCAAGGGAGGAAAACTGGCAAACCAGGTCATGGGCAGCCAAGGCCTATTTATGCATGTGGGGAGTGAAGGCTGGCCCGTGTAATCCGATTCAAAAGAAGAGCAGCTGTAGCTCAAATGTAAAACTATAAAATGTTAACTCGGGTTCCGGGAGAAAGGTGTCAGTACACACAAAGCATTGCAGTTTATTGCTTATGGGGTTGCGTCACCCCAGACCAGTCAGGCGTCTATGTTGACCGGTGTCCAAGAGTACCTACAATGTACTTGTGAGGATCAGAACTAGACCATAGGGCAATGGAAGAAGGTGTCTTTGAGGTGCTGACTTGGTTTCCATTTTCTCCAGATCTCAATTCAATTGAGCATCTGTGGGATGTGCTGGAAAAACAAGTCTAATCCATGGAGACCCCACCTCACAAATTGCAGGACTTAAAGGATCTGCTACTGATGGATGGTGCCAGATACTACAGCATACCTTCTGAGGTATAGTGGAGTCCATGCCTTGATGGGTCAGAGCTGTTTTGGTGGCAAAAGGGGAAAAAAATCAATTTTGGGTGGGTGGTCATAATGTTAGGGATTGGTGTATAGTTTGTGTTAGGTGGAATTAGTACTTTCTGCAGTCAGTATAACATATTTACTCTATGAGGTAATGCTGTTTTATGACATCACCTAAAAGGAACCCGAGTGAACAAAACACTCAATGATACAGCATATATACACCAGACAAAAGGAAGCAAATATCTCATGAGAGATCTCATGACAGCAAACAATAGGACATACTAGCCAGGGTTCAGAGGGTGAAAGTGCTTTTGGGCTAAAAAGGTCATAAGGTCCAAGCATACTTCTTCCTTTACCTACAAGCTGTGTAACCACATTACATTTTCTACAAAATAAATCAGCAATTATTGTCAATGCCTCCTTTTTTCCATGTTATTTGCCATTCTAGTTTAATTAAAAAATATACCACTGGGCCCGGGTTTAGACTGATGCGATCTCAGAGATTGCATGTGATTCGCACCCGCAGTGCAGGTGCCGATCACATGCAATCTCTGAGCAATGCGAGTCCAGCCATACACTTGTATGGCTGAACTCACATTAGACACACAAAAAAAGGTGCATGTGCCTTTTTTTCCCGCACTAGAATCGCATCACATGGGTGTTCTCACCCATGCGATCCGATTCATGTGCGAGTGCACAGTTCTCACTGCAATCTGTGAAGAAAACTGGGGGTGTCATTAACTTTGTAATGACACCCGCCAGCAGTTGGCAGAAGGCAGTGTGAAAGGACTGCGAGAGAGGAGTGATGCGGGAACCGGCTCTGGAATCACGCAGGTTCCCGCATCGCTCCAATGTGAACCAGGGCTCATATGAACAGATAAACAGAACTGTTAAAAGTTATTTGCGATATGTCAGGGAAGCTGTAAAGCTTCTGTAACATAAAAACTTGTGGCTTATAAATATACCTTTGGATAAAATAATAGTGTATGAATTGACAAGCAATCTTGTATGTGACAAGAGCCGTTAGTGCTGTTGTACAGGTTTTTGAGCATGCAATGTTTTAACAAAATGGGCCAAAAGGTACTTGCCAATGTCGAAATGTACAAAACCTTAAGATCATAGCGAAAAATGGGCAGATGTTGGTTCTTCAGCTGTTGGGAAATGAGGGGAAGTGACTATAAATGGTAAATATCATGTGTGGGAGCATTTGCAGGAGACAGAACACAATGAATGTGTTTAGAGGAAGGAGACATCATAATTAATGTGCATTTTACAGAAACTGTAGCCACTGAAGTGATCAGTCATTAGACTTGATTAAAGGCCAAAGTCTAAAACTCTAAGTATCTAGAATGAAACCGTTCCAACTACAGGGAAGATCACGAGCTGATATAACTATATGTATGTGAACAAATCAAATAAAATGACAATTACTGGCTTTCTAAAAGTTGATTTGTGGTATAAAATTACTGTCATATATATTGGTTTTATAGGAAATGTCTGCTGTAAAAATCTTTTTTTTTTTTTTTGGGTTTATGTAATGAAACGTCTTAAACAATGTCACTTATCTTCATTTTAGTACCTAGAGTAAATGAAAAGTTATTTGTTGTATCACTGAGAATTCCTATAATGTCTATCTTGTATAGTTAAAATGCTCTATGTCCGTAAAATTTGAAAAGGTGTGGGGCAGTTGGATGGCCTCTGTGGATACGGTCTCTGACTGATCTCTGGAGTTGAGAGCTCATGTTAGATGTTGGTGCCACTAAGATGGACAGGTGGGTTGCTGAGATTAAAAGGAGTCTAATGCCGCCCTGAAGTCTTAGAGGAGGTACACTAAATAATTCAATGGTCCCCCAGTCCATCCATTGGAACAGGTGGGTGAAAGATGATGGGGAGAGCGAGAGAAAAGCATTGTTCACCAGAGATGGCGCCGCCGAGTTCACTATTAATGTATCACCCCTAGTTGGGTTTTTTTTTTTTTTAATATATATATATATGTATATGACTGTATTGGCAAGTGTTTTATGAGTTCTGTTTTATACATGACCTACTGTTGGGTCTCCGCAGTTTGCGGACTGTTGTTGTATGTCTGTGCAAAAAACATTCAATAAAATGTAATTTACAAAAAAAAATGTTCTATATCAATGACTATTATACAGTAGATGTGTAATGTAAATGATTTTAACTGCATGTAATGTCAGTAGCAAGTTCTCAGGCTTAAGCCAGAGGGGGAAATCTGCAGAATCACACTGATGCTGCAGCATGGAGGTGAGTATGTATGTTTGTTTTTTATATATACCTTATACATCTCTTTTAATGCAAGCAGAATATGTACCTTAAAGTGTTACTAAGCCCAGGACCCTGCATTCACTATACCTGGTCTCTAACAATACACAGAACATGGAAATGCAAGTGGTAGGGGGGTGGAGTCTCCCTATCAGAACACAAAGGCACAGCGGGAGATATCACTGCACTAACATCGCTTAGTTAGTACAGAGATCTCTGTTGTTGTTTTTTTCGTTCAGCTGCTGGGTTGAACCAAAAGAAACTGAATGTGTGTACCAGGCATTACCATGTTTTGCTAGAAGTTAAGTTTTATTTACTTTATTTCACCATGCAAAATAAAGCATGAATGGTTAGCCAAAATTCATTGGCAGGCAGAAATCTGAAATCCTTTAATATACAGAAGAATAGGTTACTGTTTGCAAAATGATTCATGGTTGATTGAGGATTGTCCTTGTCAGCCCCCTGACCAATGCTGGCCGTACACTTATAGATTTTTGTTCAAAAATTTTAGTTTTAAGAACATCCATTTGATTTTCTAATTGTTAGTGGGGTCAAATCAACGTTCGTTTTTGACTGCAGTGACGGGAAAATTAGAAGAAGCAGGAAGGAAAACTTTTCTCAATCAAAGGAAATTTTGGACAGTGTATGTGGTTTTCGTTCAGAAAGTCAGTAGCTACAAAAACTTAAGCAGCTGACTTTTAACAATCGGACACTTACCTGTCCCATGCTCCAGCGATGCGGCCTCCCAAAGGGCTCACTCTTCTCCTCCTCACCTCGGTGGCACCGGCATCACAAGTGTGGGCACCCGGCTTTGGCTTCAAAGCTGGGCGCGCACTGCACATGCGCGAGTTGCACTGCGCTTTGTGAATGGCCAGCGTATCTTCTGTGACCTATGACGTGTCCCAGAAAATCGTCAGGTGGGAGGGAGGGAAGGTGAACTTCCTTCCTGTTCAGCGCCAACAGAAATGGAAGTGCAGCTGGGACCCTGTCAAAACAGGGTCCCAGCTTTCCCCCCCACCAAAAAATGACATGCCAATTGTGGCATGTCGGGGGGTCACCTCCCCTTAAAGTGGAAGTTCCACTTTTGGGTGGGACACCGCTTTAATATAGTACATTAATTGCTCTCTATATTTTTAGCCCTGGCCATAATAGATAAAGAAAATATGTACAAACCCACTATACTTTACCTTCAGAGGCTGCTTTGAAGTCACAAGAGACTGCCACAGGCAGAGCAGCAGCTTATTCAACTAATTTGTCCTGCTCAATAGCTGCTTCATCTTGGAAGCAACTTGCAGATACTTAATCCACTGCTGGCTGTAATCTACACAATCCAAAAGAAATATTCTTCTTGCTGGAGGCTGTCATTTTGCTGCAGCCCAGAGCTCCTAAACAGCAGTAAATCATAAAGCGGGACTAAACCCATCAATTTAACGGTTTCAAAAAAATAGTTACATTCCTGGAATGCCAGGATTGTTAACTCACATTTGCTTGTGTTCTCAACTAAATTGTCAAACCATAAAATGGCTGGTGTCATAACTGATCACATGTGCAGCACCATATCAGTTGCAGATCAAACAGAAGCAGCTTCCTTAGCTGTAAAGGATAGGAGGTTTTAATTAAGCTTTAAGGCTGTTAGCAGATCTGTCTCTATAAGTTTGTCAGTGCCAAAAAATAGAGAGCAACTGAGCATGTGCAGAGCGAGACAGTGTATTACTGGATTCTAAACATTATAGGCACTTATTTTTAATGTTTTACATACCTGCAAAGGTGGCCAAGCGAGAAGTGAGCAGGACTTAATTTCCTGACTAAAGACCTACTTAAGCATGTTACATCATTTAGCTTAGTGGTAATTTAATTTTTTTTACTGAAAAAGGAATAAAGCATAAAGAATATATATGGAGTTGGAAACATAAACTGAAAGTAAAACTTAAGTACCTTAAATTAAACCCAAATTCATCAGATCAGTCACTTACCTTGTCCAGCATTTATAGATGCATTCCTTGAGTTTTGCCTGAGAAAGAAAAAGGGGTTCAGGATTTGCTATGGGTGGTAATCACAACGCTGATTATAACACAAATAAATACATTTTGTGGTATACAGACTAATGTATCAAAATCAACTAAGTGACCATTCTAATACATTTTTCACCAAACGTTCTGCTTGTGACACCAACTTAGAGTACGTTGGATATAAAAGCATATCATGCGCCTAATAACTTCTGTCAAACCACACAATAGGTGTTGTTTAATGTTGTCTCCCAACCTCATCATTCGGGTTTCCAATAGATTCATTAATCTAATGCCCACACACAGGACTGTATTTAGACATCGTGCTGCCCTGGGCACATTTGAGTTGCAACACCCCCTTCTGCCACTAGCTTGGACCAATGTAAGCATGCAGGCGCCATACCTCGCTGTCCTCTGTGGAAGTTGGAAATCACTGCAGTATTCGCTGCTACTACACTGATCGCTGCTAGGGTCGTTAGCTAGCGGTGGTCACTGTAGTAGTGGTACCTCTTGCAGTGATTTCACATTGGTCCCACAGGTATGGAACATATATATACTTACATTACTTATTACATTGATCCAAGCTGGACTGATGTAACTATGCAAACCAAGCTATATCTAAACTTCAACTTTAATACTTCTTTCCTGGTCCTCAGATGCCATTATGATAAATTCAGTCCTGCCCACATGTTGCCTGGTCTGTCTGGTATCTGGCTGCTACTATACTGTAGAGCAGTGTTTCCCAACCCAGTCCTCAAGGCACACCAACAGGTCATGTCTTCAGGATTTCCATTATTTTGCACAGGTGATTTGATCAGTTTCACTGCCTTAGTAATTACCACAGCTGTTTCATCTGAGGGAAATCCTGAAAACATGACCTGTTGGTGTGCCTTGAGGACTGGGTTGGGAAACACTGCTGTAGAGTGCACACAGAATACAGAGTATGCACTAGGGAGGATGCACTTGAGCTGGGGCATAGAATAGACTTTGTAGAATTATTTCTACTTCTAGAGTAATGAAGGCTGTTCAGAATTATGTACACAATATAAAACATTGAGACCAGCCTCTGAATAGACATGATTAATAAACTTGGCTCTGGAGGGCTGGTAAGATCATTGTAGCCGGTGAGAGCTCTTCTGTATCTTTGCATATTACTATCAGTGCATATTCATGATCAACATCCCAAATACAGGAAGCAATAGTTCATGGAAGCACAGACTTTTTTCCTGATTCAGACCTGCTTGACGATAACATGCGGATTACATGGACAGGCCACACACAGTCCCTATTTTTTCTAGGGCCTCGTGCACACTGGAAGTTATAACAATGCCAGTAGCATTAGCTGTAGAAAGCTGTAGCAGTTTCAGCATTTTTTAGCATTTTTCAGCATTTTTTTAGCAAAACTATACTCCCACAAAAGCTTATGGCTCAAAAATGCTGATAAACACAGAATAACTGCATTTTTAAGTGTTTTTGAGCTTTTATCTGATTTAGAGAGTTTTTACAGCTGAACAACTCCTCTTAAACCCACTAGTTTTGAGTTTTTTTTCCAGCCAGAAAATGCCCCTGCCAAAAAACGCGGATTACAACCTATTCGTGCTTGGACACATAGGATAACGTGCTGGGGGATTTACTGGCTGCAGAAAAAATGCCTGAAGCCAAAAACAGCAGCTGTAAAAACGCCCAATGTGCATGAGGCCTTATTCTTACACAAGTGTCATGACTGTTAGAGCCATGAGAGCTTCATAAATGAGGATAGTTAACATGTACAGCGGATTTACGCAAGTCCTATATAGAAGGGTTAGGCCATGGGTCCTGTTGGGGTCCAACATTGCCAATCATCCTGATTAGGTTCAGAGGAATGTGTAGACAGCCCATATCTGATCTGCTGATTTTATTGGGCATTAGAAATCAGTGATAGAGCTCATCAGACAGCATATTGATGAAGTGTTATTTTCTGGCAGTTACGCATGTGCTCCCCTGCCTTTAATCACATGACATGACTCTGAAACTGGTATACTGAGTGCTGCTACCGCTATGTAGTATCTGTTGGTTGGTATTCATGACTACACTGTACGAAAACAAACATATAGTAGTGTCTGGCAGTCCCTTTGTAAAAGAAATCTCTCTCTTTATCTATGAGAAATTTCTGTCAGTCTTTCTGTATCCCAGCAATCTCATGTAACATGGCCATGGCAAAGCTTTGTCTTTAAAGTGATGGTGGTAAAAGCAGGATTTGGGTAGGGCTGAAGGTACAGACTTTGTGGGCCAGGTTTAGGATACAAACAGGTCTATAAGTGAGAAGTAAAGTTTGGTGGACTTGGTTGGGTTTGGGTCAGTAGAAACATCCTGCACCAGATTACACCACTATCTGCATAATTGGGACCATACAATAACAAATAACAATACATAACAATGACTGACTAACATTGAAGCACAAGAAAAATCAATGCATTTTTATAGGCAATTTTTTTTTCACTGACACTAGTAACATCCTTAATTAGCCTTTCCTTATTTATGGGCTGCTTATAAATTCACAGCCAGATGGCAATTCAGGAAAACACCAGCAATGACCTTATAAAACACAGAGAAACCTATAACCATCCTGGTCACTTGAAAGGCTAAAATTGTATTCTGGCTATCAGATCTGTGAACCAAATTATGGCAAAGGCCCTTCCAGGGAATCAGTATTTACTTAATCTAATTACAACACCAATATCAACATATTGAAAAGTATGTGATACCAAAATATAATCAGCGCAATACAGGAATATAAATATTAAATAAATACAGTGAAGTAAACAATATAATTGACAACATGTTAGTAGCCCTCAATTGGGCTGATAGTGATTGCTGCCAAACACCCTGCAGAGTGTATCCACTTGTGACTCTCTATGCAAAATTAATAACCAAAAACTGGTGTAGCGCAACCCAAAATGAAAAACAAAAAGTTCATTAAAGTCCAAAATAGTGAAAAGACATTCCACCGTTGTGCAGCTATAAGTGGTGATTCATAGTGTCATCATAATATCCAGTGACTTCAGTGACCTCCACCACTGGCTAAAATGCCTGCTCACCTCAGAGTATTCACCCCACTACAGAGTCTCATATGCCTGACACAATGCCTCTCTGACTGACATCGGCAAATGGCTCTTCCTCCTACTGTCCCTGGATACCACCGACTTCCTCATGGAATTACGATTACTCATATGTGAAAAGAAAGGCCACCTGCTGGAGAAGTTCAGTCGAGCCTACAGGTGTGAGGTGCCACCATTCAGGACGTTTCTTCTCTTTTATATTGATGATATGCGTGTTTTGCATATTTTTATGTGAGTATTTTTGATCCCTGTATGAAGTTTTAATAAATATTTGTAGCAGAGAGCACTATGGTTTGCCTTTATCTTTTCATGGCTACATATCAGTAATAGTAATTCCACGAGGAAGTCGGTATCCAGGGACAGTAGGAGGAAGAGCCATTTGCCTAGGAAGAGCTCATAGTTTTATACTATCTTTTTTCTCTGTTGGCTGAAATAAATGGAATGGTGACTTTTTTCAACCTAACCATGTAACATACCGTAATGTCCATGGTCTGAACAATTAACATGCGTTTTACTCAGGAGTAAAACAAACTAGTCCTAATATAAGTTTAGGGTTATAATGGTTCTAAAAACAAAAATTTTTTTTTACCCTAATGCATTCTCGGCATTGTTTAAAGCGGTAATAAACCCGTTCCCAAAAAAAATAAAAATAAAAAAAAAATCCTGCAAGACAATAGCATAATATGTTAGTATGCATCGCATACTAACATAATATGAAATACTTACCTTAGAACGAGGCCCCTGATGCCCGAGTCGGTCAGCGCTAAGGACGCTGACATGTTGGTCCTCTTCTTTCTTCCGGGTACGCGGCTCCGGCGCTGTGAGTGGCCGGAGCCGCTTGACGTCACTCCCGCACATGCTTGCAGGAGCTCTTCTTTCCGGCAGCCAGCTCTGAGTTGCCGGACGCCTCGGTCGGATCATGAGAGCGCATGCGCCGCTAATGTCAGCGGCTGCAGGCAGGGCGAATATCTTCTAAACCATGCAGGTTTAGGAGATATTCTTTTTACCTACAGGTAGGCCCAGAGGCGTAACGAGAACCTTCAGGGCCCGGGTGCAAGAAATTAGGAAGGGCCCCCCACGACCTCTGGCCAGGGCCCTTCCCTCTTCTTACTGATCCTGGAGCCCTTTACTCCTATCACGGGTCCCTTTATTACTGTCCCGCAGTGGGACCCTGGGAACAGCAGAAGACAAGTAAACTGGATAGGAGGGGCGGCAGGGGCAGTATATAGATGAACCAATCTCCTGCATTAGGAGGAAAATGGAAATAGAATGTCTAAATGCCACCCCCGCCATCACTCCTATCCAGGTGTACAAGGGAAGCACATGGGCCCCCTGGAGCATGGGGCCCGGTTGCAATCGCAACCCCTGCAACCCCTATTGTTATGCCCCTGGGTAGGCCTTATTATAGGCTTACCTGTAGGTAAAAACAGCTTTGGGGGTTTACTAACACTTTAACTCACAGGGGGTCTTAAATTTTAAGAATGATAAAGATTTAGTACCAGTGGTGGGTGGGCCATTGGGCAGTGGGTAAGGGGCCAGAGACATGTTGGAAAGATCCCTGTGATCTCTAATGATGGATCTGGGAAGAAGTAACTATAAAAGTACCTGAAATAAATAAAAAAATAAAATGAAGAACCTTCCAATGAACGTGCTTCCCGTGCCCCCCAAACACTTAAGTAGTAAATACTTTGGGAAGAAAACAGTTTCTCCCTGCAAGGCAAAATGATAATGTGCTAGCGTGCACCACATATTAGCACATTACGAAAGACTTACGCTATGATGCCCTCCAGCGGCGGGCTGTCACCGCTGACAGGGCTTCCATCTTCACCTGCTCTTGCTTCCAGGTTCACAGGCTGTGGCCGCTTGAATAGCTGAGCCATGATTACGTCAGTCTCGGCTGTGGCACACAGCTCTGAAGGAACAGCATGGTATGCTGCTCCTCCAGAACACATGCACTGGTGATGTCACCTGCTCATTTTACCTACAGGTAATCTTTATTGTAAGCTTACTTGTAGGTAAAAATACAAAAAATAGAGTTTACTACCATATTAACTGACACTGCTCTTGATCCAGCGCTGTAGCCCTGCCCTGCTATCTTCTTGAATTTATGAGCTTTAAGAAGAAGAGGAAGTTTGGCCACTCAGTAGCTTTACAATCACTTTAAATACATCTGCCGCTTGTATTTAAAGTGGTTCTAAAGTCAAAAATTATTTTACTTTAATGCATTACTTACTTGGGTCTTCTGTTGATCCAGTGATGTGCCCATCTGCGGCAGCGCTGGTTTCACATGACAGATTGATAGCAGTGGGAGCGATTGGCCCCTGCTGCTGTCAATCAAGTTCAGTGAGGAGGGAGCAGGGGTGGGGCTGAGCTGCACACAGTGTGGCTCAGGAGCGCACCCACATGTGTGCCCCCATAGCACGCAGGAGAGGAGGAGTGGACAGAGCCAGCAGGACCCTAGAGCAGGAGGTAAGGGGCTGCTCTGTCCAATATCCTTACACAGGGTAGGTAAGTATAAACCTCTTTTTTCATTTTAGGTAAAAAAAAAGAAAGACTTTAATATCACTTTAAGTCAAACTCAAGGCAAGATGTTTTTTATTTTATTTTGGATGGACCAAGGGAGGGTTATAATCCCTGATAAGTGTTTTTTGCCATCTGTGACCTATTTGGAAGATTTCCTTTTACTTCATATCCAATAGCCACAACAGGAAGTGAGGAGAAGTCACTTCAAAGTGAGCAAAATCCAAGGTAGTCACCAGAACTAGTCTCCCCAATGGAACGGATTTCTCCTGGATTCTTGTTCTGGTGACCAAGCTAATAACGGACACCAGGACAAATAGAGCGAAGCTCCCTTAAACGGAGACACAGCAGTAAATGCCTGGCAAGGGGTCTAATCCCTCTCCACTTTATCTAAAACTAAAGTATTCCCTTCAGTTATACTTAAAAGCCTGATAAACTAACCTTAAAGCGTGGCTGGACACACCCCAGGAACCAGGTAGTCAATGATCCTTAAAAATTACAGCTGGTGCCTAACTTTGAGGTTTTCTGTAGTTGTTGTTATCCACCCTGCCTTATACTATCAAATGATATATTTCTATATTGTAGGGTATTTGGTTCATTTTTGATAATGTATGCTGTTCAATGAATGAAGGATACTATATATTTATTAAGTGTTGTTGATTATTGTAAGCAAACTGCAGTTGCACTGTCTGCGGTGTAAATATAAGAGGAAATTAAAGTATTAAGCCTCGTACACACAAGCCAATGGTTTGTCATCCGAACATCCAACTTTTGTCCAAATTGGGCGACAGCGGTTTGGTCTAGCGTACTGACACGAGTCAAGTAATCGGCCAACAAAGCTGAAATTAGTTACGCGTTATGAGTGTATAACGAGGAAGTTCCGGTGAATGTGATTGGTGAATTATGAACACAGGTTACACGACTGAACACTTCCTGGATTCCGAGCATGCGTGTTTGCACTTTTTGTTGGCCAACTTCTGTACACACGAGCCAACAATCGGCCAACGCCTTGTTGGCCAACACTAGTTTTCTAGTCTTGTCATCCAACTTCTGTTGGACGACAATTGGAAATCGGCTGTACAATCGTGCGTACGCATGATCAGATTATCGGTCAACAGGTTGTTGGACGACCGTTGTTGGCCAACAATCGGACCGTGTGTACGGGCCTTAACAGTGGCACAGACTGTTGTGGCACTACTGGTGGTAATGATGTGCAGAACATTGCTGTAATATATACTGGTGACCTGTGATCAGCTAATTGACCTTACATATACTGTGTAGGTCCTTTTAGCTGTATATCTTGAATGATAACCCAATCACTTTTCGGTACGCTGTGTTCTCTTCAGATTCATCCTTACAAAACCTCTGATGCATAACTGTTTGGCTTGGGTTATGAAGCTCACAGAAACATGTCTAGGTTTGCTCTATGACATATTTTCATATACTAAGCACAATCTGCTCAAGAGCGATGTAATGAGACCATTGAAGCTTTGGTAGCTTGAGTATCATCTACTCTTGCTTTAACAAGTACTGTTAGAAGTCCATTTACTTTATTATTTCCCTCTTCCATATGGACATAAACTGATGCTTCGGCCTGCATTACAGCCTATACAAATCATTTGTGTCATTATCCTATTACAGCTGCTTACATTACTGCAGAGTGGAAGAGCCATGAGAGCATAAACAAGCGATAAACCCTTCACAGAAATTTAGGGCCTCACCTTTGACAGCTATTTAAACACATAAAATATACAGCAGCAACAAACTTACAAATGAATATATATGTTCAGTAATTCATCAGTGTCAGCTACTGTTATTTTAAATGTTAGACCTTGTAGTAAAAAAGCCTTATCGTCTTATGCTGTTACAGGAAAAAATACCATTACTGAATCATACGTGTGAATGGTTTATTTATTTACTATTGGAATCGTGAATTGTATCAGTGTCTTTTGAGAATTAAAATCACAGCATTTTAATGATCGTGAAAGAAGCCAAAGCTGGATAGAGTCATGATAAGGAAGGTGTGTGTGAATGGAGTTTGTCCATCTGAGAATTTTCGTACGAAAATTCGAAATCAGCTGTCGAAAGTTGTGTACACACTATACAAAAATCGTACAAAAATTCTCTGGATGAAAATTTTCACCTGATTTTCTTATAGTGTGTACGAGTCTTTAGTTAAATGGCTATGGATATAGCCTATTTATTACCAACGTTGTATTCTGTCTGGAGTTGTATTTTAAAACCCAATTTATAGTGATTACAAAGTATTTTTTTTTTTAAAATAACAAACATGTTATACTTGCCTGCTCTGTGCGATAGTATTACACAGAGCAGGCCTAAACCTCCTCTTTTGGGGTTCCCCGCTGGCACTCCGAGCTCCTTCTCTTTTTTGAGTTCTCCTTAGCAAGCCAATATGGTAGCCATACACCTAATGGCCTCCGGTGGTCCTTCAGCTTATTCAAAGTAATATATTGGGCTAAGGAACACATGCACAGTATGAAAAAGAGCTGGCCAGGACCATGCTGGAGGAAGGATCAATGGATTGGGGAGTAAGGTAGATATTATTCCAGGTGGCCTGCAGTGATCAACTTCACAAAAGATTAAATCGTCCTTTAAATCAGATTAAGCCTACAATTAGCAAAACTCAAGCTACCTGCAAATTAGGGAACTCTAGCTCTTGTGTTATGATTAAGCGCTGAGGTTAGCGCGAAATGCGTGAACCTTTTTCCCCCACTGTGGTTTTGCATGGTGTTCCGTTCCTGTTTTTTGCATGATAAATAAAGTGAATAAAGTGAATTTTTGTGTTTCATTGCGGCCATCCAGACTTTCTTCCGATCACTGTACAGGTGTGCATGCTGGACCAGCACACATGCTGGAGGTGTGTGGGGTGTTCGATTGAGTGGACCTACCTAAAGCAGAACTGCCTCACTTACAACTATAGCTTCTACTTGGCAAGGGCAGAGGGTCCATTGCTTGAACACAGAGAGCAAAGGTTCTTCTCTGCATTATTATAGCATGAAACCTAAGTCGTGTGTTAATGAACCTGGAACGTATTTAGCTGATAAAGGCCCCAAACAGGGTGTTTGCCCGGTTTTCCTATGCGTCCTTCCTCATGGAAGCAGACTTTTAGCTGAAAAAATACTTGACATGTGTAGACATGTCTAGACGAGTTTAGGTGCGCCATGCACTTTCATTGGCAAGAATAACAATTTAATCTGGCCACTAAAATGGATTAATGCTCAAGCGCTTAATGTGCCTAGCATTAAAATGCATTTAGATGCTTTTCCACGTGTCAAGTGTTTTTTCTGCCAAACCGCTGCTGCTCCTGGAAGTGTTGGCAGTGTTTTTTCTTTGCTTCTAACCGCCTCTGTGTGCATGGACACATAGGCTAACATGGAGGGGTGTTTAAAGACAGCAAAAACAAGATGCCCCTAAAAGCAGCACTTTTAACACTCAGTGTTTATGAGGTCTTAAACCGAAAGTTCACTAGGGCTTTAAATGAGCGCCAACACAGAGAAATAGATTGTTTTTTCTAAAATCACTTATTCTAGCCATGCCTAGAAACAAAATGGCAAACAGTGCACATCTTAAGAAAAGCAGGATAACACCCCTCCTAGCACCAGCAGACATCTGTCATCGGATGGGGATCGCATTAAAAGGTGCCATGTCCTGGAGCTTAGCCATTACACATGTTCCATTAACCATTATTATTGCTCTGTTGAGGCCAAGCATTTCATTATATTGGAAATATGTATATATGACATCTTGCTTTAAAACATGGTCATATGGGAACTTGATGACTATATTTTGTGAATGCATGTCATGTCACAGACAAGCATGCTCACTACCCAGACACCTCTGTCTGTTGCATTCTAAGCTTTCCCGAATAGCTGTAAACTGAGGCAGCTGCAGTGTTGGTATCAGCATGTTCTATCAGAACACAAAGTTCTACCTTCATGGAGAATATTGAAAACTAAAATGTGACATTTATTTAGAAGCAGAGAGGACTGTGTTTCTTTAATGCCCAAGGGTAGAATACATGTGCTGGGTTGCATTCATTTTTAACATCTTATTTTTTCCACTTGCTTTAAGATAGACATAATATAAAATGATGACCTAAATTCAATATCTGTATAATAAATTTTGTTTTCACATGAGACATTTACAGAATCTAATACAAAAGGAACACTCCTACAAAAGTTCTAATGTGCAATTTTCCACAACATTGTAGAACCAGATTGAAATGGATGTGGCTAAAAGAATAAAACATCTAATAGCAGCTCATAAGCACTTTACAGCTAATGCTTCAATCATATTACCATTTACGCTGTTTCCATAAAACTTTCTGGGCTAGACTTGGGACTATCTTTATTACTATTGAATGTACGGTATATACTTAAATGCTTCCACTACAATAACATCAAAACATGCACCTCTCTTTGCAAATTCATTTGACTAGAGAAATAATGGTTTCATTGGCACTACAAAAGAAACTGAACCTGCACTGAACTTGTTAAAAGCAATTAATCTTGAAGAAAAGAGGATTTGTAGCCTCATGTTCTATTAAGTCTCACTAAAACCCATACAGCCTCATTCACTATAGAGTAAATGCAAATATCTAAGTGTAGTAACCTACAGGAACCTTATTAGATGGGTTCTACAGTTTATAGCATTTTAAAAATGAATATGAGCCACCTTGTTGTAAAAGTGTATGTTAAATACTTACCCGAACAGTGGGCATTGAGTCTAATATTTTCTCTCTTGCTAAGCTAGGTGTGTTGGAAAGAGTGTCTCACACTGGGAACTGTGGTTCCTCCTGCTAGCCCTTGCCTTTGTCTGCTACAGACCTTATGACATCCCAGCGGGAGACATGCTATCTGACTCACTCAGAATTTTTTTTCAAAAAACAAAATACAGTGGTATGATATATACGATTTATGTGAATAAATTATGGCAATTATCGCTTCTCTGTTTAGTACCACTTTAACCACTTCAGCCCCGGAAGGATTTCCAGCTTTAGGACCGGAGCACTTTTTGCGATTCGGCGCTGCGTGGCTTTAACTGACAATTGCGCGGTCGTGCGACGTTGCACCCAAACGAAATTTGCGTCCTTTTTTTCCCACAAACAGAGCTTTCTTTTGGTGGTATTTGCTCACCTCTGCGTCATTTCTGATCGCCGCTATAAACAAAAGAAGAGCGACAATTTTGCAAAAAAACCCAAATTTCTTACTTTTTGCTAAAATACAAATCCAAAAAAAAAATATGAAAAAACATTTTTTTTCACCGTTTTTGGCCGATTTATATTCTTCCTCATATTTGCAATAAAAAAAATCGCAATCGGCGTTTATTGATTGGTTTGCGCAAAAGTGGTCGCATTTACGGATGATGAGAATTCATTTTTGGGGTTTTTATTTTTTTTTATTTTTTACAAAAAATGGCGGCGATCTGCGATTTTTAGCGGTACTGCGATATTGGGGCGGACATGTCGGAATGTTTTGACACTTTTTTGGGACCATTGGCATTTATACAGCGATCAGTGCTATAAAAATGCACTGATTACTGTGTAAATGCCATTGGCAGTGAAGGGGTTAACCTGCAGGGGGCGCTCTAAGGGTTAACTGTGTTCCCTGGGCGTGTTCTTACTGTAGGGGGACTTGCCTAGCTGGGGAAAGGAAGTGGTCACAGCCTTCACTTACAGGAAGGCTGTGATCACTTCCCTTCCCCCTCACACAGAGCGGAGGTCCGTGTTTACATACACGGACCTCCGCTCATTCGCTCCGGGGGGGGCATCGCGGGTGGCCGGCGGCAATCGAAGCCGCCGGATCCGCTCCCTGGACCCCCCCGGACACAGT
>BLSH010408053.1:269013-291111 GCA_018402905.1 Glandirana rugosa
AAAAAAAAAAATTTCATACAAAAATAATTAAAAACTGTTTCATATTAATGTTATCAATGTAATCAGAATTTTTGTGTGTGCGTTCCTCTATATGTCTAATGTTGGTTTGGTCCCGGCTTGTACCGGTTGTTGTATAGAGTGTCATTATCAGGCGATAGGGGAAACATTTTCCCCCCGCCAATCTCCTCAAATTGGTTTTGGACGGGGAGGCTGGGTCGGCCTAGCCATGTCCTCCAGTTTCCTCACATGTCTTTGTGTTTTTGATATGATATGATATTGGGTTTTTTTTGTTTTTTATTTAAAGTTGATTGTGAGTGGGTGTGTGTGGGTTTGGTTGTAATCTGTATATCTCCTTGCGTGTGTGTTTTTAAGACTAATGTAACTATTGTAATTATACTTTGTCAAAAATTAATAAAAACATACTTTAAAAAAAAAAAAATAGCAAATTCGTCGAGATCTCCAATCACGTCACTTCTGGTTACTGTAAAGTATCAGTAATTGGAGGTTTTGACGAATTGCTGTTTTGACACAACATAGGTGAGTGTGTATACTTCACTACACAATATTATGAGCGGACATTGTTAGCCGCCCAATACTAGCCAACATGGCCGCCTCCACGGCAGCGACAACTTTTTCTTCCTTAGTCACTGTGCTGTCAAAACAGCAAACTCCTTGTGTACTGGAGTGTACACGCTTGCTGGTGTTGTGTAAAAACATCAACTTGTCAAAATCTCCAATTACTGATGGTTTACAGTAACCGGAAGTGATGTGATTGGAGATCTTGACTAATTGGCTATTTTGACAGAACACCAGCATGCTTAGCAGATTCTTTTCTGCTCAGTCCACTGGTTTGCTTTTGATGTCTAAGGCCTATATATTCCATGGTACCTTGCTACCTGCATGCTGGTATGATATGGAGTGCTTCCTGTACTGATTGTGCCTCCAGTAATTCAGAAGGCAGGCTTTATGAAATGTGTGACTCGGCAGTGCATATTCACAGGGCACAGTATATATGTATCAAATAATTTAAGGAAGTAAATATGTGGGATTTCTCAAAAATTAAGCTTTCAAGATTGTTCAGATGAATAGGAGTAGGCTACAAAAAATTGAAATAGAATTTGGAAATCCATATACTGTATGAATCATTTAACCATAGATACACTTTTATAACTACTTATAATGTATATCCTTGGGTTTAAATGTAGAGGTGTAAATGAATGACACAGGTCTCTAGTGCCAAATCGGAACAGCAGTCCTCTTGTGTGTAGTAAAATCTGTTAATTTTGTTAAAGTGTATCTACAGCTACTCTGCACCTTTCTGCCAAGCTCTTTGATCTCTAAAATCTCGAGCTACACAGACTACATCTAGCGAGAAGAAATTGGGGGGTACTAATTAAACAGTAGGGACTCCTTGTCCACAAATCATATAGGCTGCTATGATTTATAGACATTGATCTGGGAAGATAACAAAGTGGAATCAATGTCTCCACAGTACCTGTTACATATGGATGACTATTTATTTATAGGAAATAAAAGGACCCATTTCATCTACAAGTACATTTGCGTATGATTACCCAGCAACAGTGCTGTATATAAGCCAACAAAGCCGATGTGATGTAGCGAGAAGTAAAGTAACCCCCTACTTGCGTCTCCACTGTACTGACTCAGAGTTTTGTGCTCCAGCAGACAGGAAGGCTTAGTCACAAAAGCTGCAAATTGGGCACATGTCATATTCCTTTTTTATTGGGAAACAATGTGCCTGAAAAGAGCACAGGGAGGCAGACAGACATATACCTTCCCTATCGGCATTACTTACACTTTGGTTTATACATTGACAGACCCTCAGGCACCAAATCTAATTGATTCTCCTTTTTCAGTTTCAAGGGGAAAGATGTCATGTTACCTTTCTTTCCAGCATGTAAAACTGTTTAAGCTCTCATAACTCTGGCCTTTAAAAGAACCTTTCATTAGATGCTACACCGTTCTTTACATATCGTACATGTACTAAGAGTTGCCCTTACCTTACCTTCCACTGACCTACCATAGTGACCAAATATTGGCAAGCTACGAAAAGCTTCCCACAATTTGCAATGTGGTTTTATATTGAAAAACTCAAGTTAAAATATAGGCTTTGTATATGATACGCAGAGGGGTTGGTTTACTATAGGCAAATTGACTTTACAAAGGAAGTTGCAATTTGTAGAGCTGAGTGAATGAGCTGAAGCTTTTCTGACTACTATCATCCAATCATGTACAAGCAAAAATGTTTTTTATTTTCTTCCATGTGATTGGGTATTTTTTGCAAAGTGAAATTGCATTCACTAAGCCAGTGGTACTCAACCCTGCCCTCAAGTACCCCCAACAGGCCATGTTTGTAGGTTTTCCTTTATCTTGCTTTAAATCAGAGTTAATGGCTTGGTATTTTGGACAGCTATTTTATCCAAGAGAAATTCCCAAAACATGGCCTGTTGGGGGTACTTGAGGACAGGGTTGAGAAACACTGCTCTAAGCTTAGAGTATTCAGATGGAAGAGCTCGTATTCTGTAAACCCCACTTAAAACCCAAGCAGCAATACTATCCATTAATGCTATTTTAGGCCTCATACACACGGACGTTCCTTAAAAAATAAACAAAACGCCGGGCCCGACGTCAAGGAAAAAAAATCGTTATGCATCGGCGTTAGTAAGCGTCAGCGTCAATTGGCGTTTTTTTAAAAAAATCATCCCTCTGCTATTTTTCAACCTAAAAACGTTGGTGGAAAGAAATGGCCAGCACACAGGCAGCACTCACAACATGAAAGGAGATGTTTCAAGTAAGCTTATATTGGATTGTCAAAAATAACTATTATTTGTATTTTTATTACAATTCTGATGTTATAAAATTAAATTTTATGCTGTAAAAACAGAACTCAGTACAGAATAATAATCATAATATATATTTATATAGCATAGGTAGTGTTCTTTATTTGATGCTGCACTCTTTAAGGCTCCTTACACCAAGATCTATCTGCCAAATCTATCTTGACTGCACCATGTAACTGGCACAGTATTTTGTTGATTTTATTCAATTTATCATTCTGAATTTGCTAGTTCCTCCCTCCATAAAATGCCAATTTTGTGTATTCTTGCAATGCAGAGTTTCTTTGCTGTATTGGGCTGCATGCCAGTCTCCTAAACTATTAGAATCTCTTTCGGGATTGTATAACTTTGTGTTATTGACATCTTCCCTTTTCCTTGAAAAATGTAGACTTTTGGCCCAAATGGAACTCAATGAAATTTTTTTGTATTTGAATAGAACAAGGAAAGGTTCGCTTTTTGGTTGTTATATCACGCTGGGTTGCTGGAGCGCAATAATCCTTTCAAAGGACCACTTTTTTTGGAATAAGTGTGTGTTTTTTTATAAACCCCTCAACCTCCAAGGCTCTGATTTTACTTATATATGTTGGTAATTTTCATTTTGTAAAACTGTATAATGTTTACCAAATCGTATTCGATTTGGCTAGCATGAGAGCTACTAAAAGTATTTTAACATACCCATGCCCAACATTGTTCATCATTCAATTTTTATTTATACTTTCAATCCTCTAAAATCCTAGATATATTTTCGATTTCTTACCATTCCCACCTTACAAGTGTACTCTTCCATTTTGTGTCTTCATGTGACTTATTGACATTTTAAAAGGTAGACCTCAAACTCTGTTAGCCAGAAAAGCCTCTTCTGTACCCTCTGTGGTTTCATTTCACTTTGTTATGGGGCCTGGTTTTCCCTGACCTTAATAGCCAAAACGTGCCAACTGCTATTGTTACATTGCCTATTGAGAACGCCGCAGATGTTAGTGAGGGCACTTTTATAAGACACAGAGTGGAAGTTGCTAGAAACTACAGAAAATTTGATTCTTTAACAAAGTGAATCTAAGCCAGAAAGTGACACCGGAAGCTTTTTTTGGCTAATAATAAAAGTAAGAGAAGGAACCTTGTTGTAGATGCTCTTGCTCAGTACTTTTAAAATAGAAAAACGTATATTACTTCATTGCAATGTGGTCCACAAAGGGAGCTGGACCAAGAAACACCAGGGACGCTCTTCATAGACTTCCAACAAGGAATCCAGCCATAAGTCTGTCTCCAAGATGCAATAAGTAGCTGGTTTAAGTGGCATGTTGGGATCAGCACTTTGGGAAGTGTTGAGTGCTATGCTAAAAAGTTGTACTACAGCCAAAGATTGGAGCTTCTGTCAGCTCTTCATTGAGGCCCCTGTCCCTGTTGTGGAGATTATCCTACCTTCTTGTGTGGGTCTAGCAGGACAATTGCATGAATGGAACACAAGGGAAAAGGAGATGGTTTGTATTTATTCACTCCCCGGGGGGGGGCACCCAATTTGAGAAAAGTTTTGCTTTTTTTTCCCATATTCAGAAACAAGCTTCCCCGGCTTGGTATCCATGTTCCTGTTCTGTGGTGGCCCACCTGAGCTGGTGAGCCTTGGGCTGCTTCTCCTTTTGCCCATAGCGTTGATGCAGCCCTGAGCAGCACTGTGAGAGGAAAGGTTAGTACAGTAAACCAATCAGTGGTCTGATATGCTCTGCATAAACCTGATAAACCTGCACATACCTTACAGGAGGATAAAGCACAGAGTTGACCTCAGCAGTGTGCTGTTGCCTCTTCCTTTTCCAGTTACAGGCTAGCTAGCGTAAGGTGCTAGCTTATACTAATATGCGTTTAAGTTGATCTAACCCCTAACTGGAAGACATATAGGGATTGATTGACTAAAACTGGAGAATGCAAATCTGGTGCAGCTGTGCAAATCAGCTTCGAACGTCAGCTTTTTCCATTACGATTGGTTTCTATACACAGTTGCACCAGATTTTACACTCTCCAGTTTTAGTAAATCAACCCCATAGTTTTTCTACAGCACTGTGTAAAAGCAACTTCTTTCAGCCATTTTCCTGTTTACATTTTGCTCAAGTGTTTGCTGTATATCACAATTCTGAACCAGCTTCAATGTTTTGGAACAGCCACTTGTAGCCTTCAGCAGAAATGCAGATGATAGGGTAACAATGCAGAAGCACGACTGGGAGACAGTTGTCACCCCATAACAAAAAGTGCTGAACAAGGACCTTCATGGTAGGATCACCATATAATATTTCAATGGGAGATAACATATTTAAACAAATTAAAAACTGCTTTACGAATGGCATTAACATGTTAAAGTGTTACCAAAGCCAGTAATATGAAAATAGTTCATCTGCCCCCCCTCACACACACACACACACACACACACACACACACACAGTGCCCACAGCTTGTAAATCTAATTTTTACATTAAAATACTGCCACTACATACACTTTTGAATGATCTGTATGCCATGGTTAAATGATAAACTGCACAGTTTCTGAGAGTTCAGGTAGGAGGAGATTTCCACTATAGCCTGTATACACGCCCACATGTGTGATGTCAATATCATGTGATCTGGCTAGCTCTGTGAACAAGTAAAAGTTCTCTCCAACATAATAGACACAACTGAGCATGTGCAGGTTGGCTACCCTGCCTGTGTTAGCTGGTCTTCCACAGATAGACAGTGCAGGAGGGAAGAATCTATGCATACAGGAAAAAACAGCCTTTTTAGACAATGCAGAGGATTAATCCCTTATGTTCCACAGTGAGTATAACAAGCATGCTATGCTGCATATACAGACTGATTTCACTGTTGTGGGTTTAGTAACACTTTAAATACTGAAGTTTACCAGTCCTTAAATATGGTTTCGTTTATTTTCACCTGGTGATCCATGCAGAAAAACACTTTCTGTCCTAGAAGTACAATGTGTTGTCACCCTAGGACAAGAAGTGTGTTAGCATGGCAGAGTACCTCCTCCTCTCCTCATTGCAATAACATAGAAGGAAGGTGTTTGGTAGCCCACAGAAAGAATTGGGAATAACAATGTTAACTGATTATAGTGCTGCAGAGAGCACAGGAAGCCATAAGTTTACTAGATTTATGGCAGGATCAGCATGTATTTTAGTTTTTGCACTTATCAAACAAATAAGAGAAAATGCTATTGATGGTGCATTTAACAAACCAAAAGGGAACATATTAGAGAAGCTAATTGTTGGGGTTTGGGAGTGTAATCTACATCATGAGACAGGCTGAACAGAATTAAAAGCAGTTAATATATAAAGGGTTCAATATTAATCAATAGCTGGATTAAAAAGTATGTACAGTAATACCTTGGTTTGAGAGTAACTTGGTTTGAGAGCGTTTTGCAAGACAAGAACATTTTTATAATAAATTTTGGCTTGATATACAAGCGATGTCTTGATATAAGAGTAGCGCCATGTCACAACTGACTACAAAAGAGAGGAGAGGCGCCTCTAACTGTAGCAATATGGTTACATTTAATGAAGGAACAACATTTAGCAACTCACATAGTTGATGATTAAAACAGGCACATCTAAGTATGCAGGCATCCGGGGTAAAGCTGTCCACATGGACCACCCTCCACTCCGCCATCAACTTCACCCCTTCCACGCTGCGCCCCATGAGCACTTCAAGCCTCACTTTCAGATCGCTCTACTGCAGGGTAGTTTTCCCGGTCACAATTGCAGATTGACAGTGGTGAGACACATCGGTAAGACCCGGCGGTGCAGAGGACAGTCTATGTGGACAGTTGTACCCAGGATGCCTGCATACTTAGATGTGCCTCTTTTAATCATCAACCATGAGAGTTGATAAATGTTGTACCTTCACTAAATGTAACCGTATTGCTACACTTAGAGGCACCTCTCTTCTCTTTTATATTCTGTAGCTCCTGCTGGATTTTGCTTCTAATCCCTTTGTGGAGGCTGCCATTTGTGGATGGACATTTTATGGTTACACAACCTATCACATTGCTATAATCTTTTTATATGGACTACAAACTGAAAGCCTTATAAATAAATGGTTGTGGAACGAATCATCTGAGTTTCCATTATTTCGTATGGGGAAATTCGCTTTGATATACAAGTGCTTTGGATTACAAGCATGTTTCCGGAACAAATTATGCTCACAATCCAAGGTTTTACTGTATAACTATTTTCCTAGGAACAGAAACAAGAAAGTACTTTAACAAAAAAGATACATTCAATATGTGTTTATTGTATCCATGCTTTCCCATCTTTTGTCAAAGTATTAGCACAGCACTGATAGATACATCATCCAGAATTGCTTATATTAAAGCACCTAATATGTTTTTTTGTCTTTTTTTGCTAAACACAAATGCTGTGTTCACCATAACTGCACACAAAAGAAAGAGAATGCACAAGGTTGACCCTGTATACAGTAAGTGAGAAGGGGCAGTGCAGTATGGCAAACTCTATTATTTAATCCATGCAGGACTTTGTCTTTACGTGTAAATATAGCACACTTAAGAAAATATAAATAGCAGACAAGGATAGAATTTGTTGCAATGACAAGAAACGTCATTAAAACTACATGTCCTTCAAAAGTTACAGTAATGTACAAATTTTTACTTGTATTAAGATGTATTATCTCTTTTTTTTGCTGCTAAGCACAATAAACAATGATGAAAGTTCTCATATTCTCCAAGAAATTGGTAGCGAATGGTGAGGGTAAAGATTCCTGGAAAGTTATGACACATTTATCACATTATTCATATTACCAGAATACGCCTTTAGGGAGAACAATAAGCAGATAGGGAAATACATGATATATTTACAACTGCTAGTAACACTGAAAGTTGTGGACATCACACCATTGGTAAAGAAATGGCCCTTGGATTTGGCACATCAGGAGTAGTTAATGTGACAAAGAACATTCATGAGATAATAGAAGCACGTCAGCTTCCTTGTCCTCTTCGGAAATATCCTTCCCCACCTGGTCCCGCCCCTCGTTTCTCTGCTCAAGGCTTCACATTTAGGGAGGTGGCTGATCTCTCATGGTGCCAGTCACGCAAGCGAGTATACCGGGGGCTCTGAAGCTCTGTGATGAACTTTTCTCTGTGTCACGGGGAGGGATGGGATTGGAAAGTGAAAATATAAGGGAGATAAGACAGAAGAAGAAAAAGAACAGAATAAGAATAGAAGAAATGATCAAAGAAGAAAACATGTATAGATAATAGAAGTCATTTCAGAACCCTTTATCATGATGGTAAATGATCACCTATGGACGTATTTCAACTAAACTGCAGATTTCTTTGGCAGAAGTGTTTCTCGACAAATCTCCTGCTAAAAAATGTTTTTATTATAGATTTGCTTTTGTCTATTTCAACTGACTAAGACAAACTAAAGGTACCCACGTGTATATAAGACATCAGTTGGGAAATCTGACCACTGCCTGATATCTGTACAGAGCAATCAAGGTGTAAACACACACAATTGCACTTGCCTTAATGTGTATATAAACCGAAAAAAAATAATGTAATATATTCCAGTTTATTAGTCCTAAAAAATTGGTTGTGGTGGCTGCATTAGGATTCTTTTGTTAGGCTTTTTTCTTTACTTTTACCTGGTGATTCTGCCAGTATCACACTTTCTTTCTCTAGGTTTATATACGATTTAAAATGTAAGTTCATCTTTTCATTAAAAAAAAAAAAGTTGAAATAACAACCTACACTGTTCCCATCCTTGTTTCCCACTGCACTTATCTCCATGGGCGATTAGCGGTCACTGCCTATGCAGCCAGTGCAGCAGTCCAGGGATTTAAAAGCCCCGCTCTTCTTCCCATTTTTTCCCTAAGGGCTTCTGGGATGGATCAGAGCTACTCTGATTTGTTGGACTTTGACCAAATCAGAATTGCTCTGGTCCACCCGGGAAGCCCTTAGAAATAAAACAGGAAGAAGAGTGGGGCTTTTAAATCCCTGGATTGACAGTGAGAGCTAAATCTCCCTCGGGTAAGTGCAATATGGACTGGGAGGTTGGATAAGGTGTTAGTTTACCTTTTAATTTTTGTAAAAAGGTGAACTTACGCTTTAAAGCAGGGGTAGGCAACCTGGGGCCCTCCAGTTGTTGCAGAACTACATGTCCCATCATGCCTCTGGGAATAATTGTAACTGCCAGCCTTGCAATGCCTCTTGGGAAATGTAGTTCTGCAACAGCTGGAGGGCCACAGGTTGCCTACTCCTGCTTTAAAGTATATCTAAACCCAATAGCATAAAATTATTCTATTGCAGCCAAACTAGTCCCTACGATGTGATGGCTACATTCGTTTTTATTTTTCGAGCTAAGAACCTTTGTTTATCAGGTTTCTGAAAATAGCTGGTTAACTTAACAAAAATGCAGTATGCTCACTTCTATAAACTGATATGTCAAACAATGTTAGCTTTCAATCAAGCTGTCTTCTGTAAACTAAAAAACCCTCACATAATGAAGATAAAGAGACAAAGTCATGCAGTCTTGGTAACAACCATGACTCCCTCCATAGCTACAGTGGAGTGAGTGAGCATAACCACCCCAGAATAGAAATATGCTATTAGCATGTTTACCAGGTAAAAATGAAATAAAAAAGCCTGTTTTTTTTTTAGCATTTAGGCGCACTATTTTCCATTAGTTGTTTATATTAAACTTCTTGGAACTTGGAATGTATTTGTGCATATGTATGAATACACTTTCCTGTATGTCTAAACAGGAGGATATTTTCTGCTACTGCAAGAAGCTGCATGTCTTAAATGCATGTGCATGGCACGGGTATATTTATGGGGTGCCATTCATTGTCATGGAAAGAGTATAGTCACCTATGGCTAAACTGCAAGAAGCAGTACTTTGTAAACACGCTACATAAGACGCATTGGTGAGAGCTATAACAATAATACCAATAGTGACAGAACTCTCATTATGTGATAGGTGCATAGGAGCTGGAAAGGGCAAATAAAATACATATGTGTAGGCCAGAAGATTTAATGAAGGTGCAGTGTTACAAATCATTACCATAACTTATTTAGGGCTACTTTAATCCTTCATAAAAAGCCTGTTAATATGTAAAACTGCCTTTCTTTGAACGTATGTTTTATGTTATTTAATTTACATTTTTTACCCACTTACACTTTTATTTATTTATGCAGCTGAATTTGTAAGACATAATCTCTAAGTTGTTATTTTTGTTCAGTTTGAAAAACCAAATCAATCTAATTTGAGATCTATTTGAGCATAGAAATTAAAATAAAGCATTTGACTAGTTTACTTCAATTTAGCCAATATTTATAGGACTTCTGCTGAAGAGCAGTATTAGTTAATAAGTGCCAATACAAACATTAGATTTTTCTGGCCTTTTACATTCTGCTGAGGATCCAGCTGTTAAGGCATTTTTAGTATAAAGCTTTTGGCTCTTAAGACTAGATAGGCTAGCACTGTAACTGTGTTAAACAGCATCTGCAGCTTTAAGTGTCTGCTCTGCAAAATATATTTATAGAATACAGGGGCTGAACCACTTAAAAAGGAAACTAGTTTGTAATTAATACACTGAAGTTAAACTATATTTTATAAATAAACTAGCAAAAAGAAAATGCCTGTCTTCTAAAATATGAGCTGCATTATTACAAAATGTTCAGTTAGCATTCCACATTGTTATAATGTGTTATGAATAAAAAAATTAGTCAGTGATATAAACTACATGCATGGAAGAAATTGTGTTTCTGTGTTCCCCAACTCAATTTGAATAAATCTGGACCATATTAAAGGGAATCTGTTATACATAAGAAGGCATCTATCAAAAGCATATATCCATCTTGGATGGAGGTAGCCATTCTCCAACTTTTGGGCTACATACTACTTCTAGATTGGTAAAGCTGGTCCTACTTCACTGTCCTGAAACTAGTATGTGACTTGGAAATCGGAAAACAGAATGAATTTTTGAAAATGGCATGTTCACCCATGAATCAATTTAAAGTGAACCAGACTTGGCCTAAAACATCTCTAAGGTACTTGTGACGGTCATCAAATCAATGCCTATTCTGAATAGCCTTGGCTCTTAGGCGCAAGCTATACTTGGGGCCTTGACTTCTAGTCAAGATTATGGGGTTGATTTACTAAAGCTGGAGAGTGCAAAATCTGGTGCAGTTCTGCATAGAAACCAATCAGCTTCCAGGTTTCTATGTCAGAGCTTAATTGAACAAGCTGAAGTTAGATGCTGATTGGATAGCATGCACAGCTGCACCAGATTTTGCACTCTCCAGCTTTAGTAAATCAACCCCTAAGTGTTAAGCCCAGCCCTTATCATGCAACTGTCAAATTACAGAACCTCAGTGTGCAGTTATCAGTTGAATGACAACAGTGTGGCTTAACCTCCCTGGCAGCCTGATTATGTCAGTATTTTTGAATATCAAAGCGGTACATTTTTTTGCATGGAAATTTGTTGTTTTATATTGTAGGCCTGTAATTCTTAGGAATAACTCACTTAAATCTGTCCAAGCAAGAGTCTAATAGACATCCCAGGTATGATAAAATTTGATACACTAAATCATAAATAATAATTTAATAAAAAATAAATAACTATAAAAAATAATAATGCATTTATTTTAACAATGTAATCAAGCCAAAAACACTGAAATTTGTCCAAACTAATCACTATTGTTCAATTCTGCAAGTGATTCCCGAAGATGGATGCTGGTGTTCTGTTAGATTAGGCGACCCATCATATCTTGTAACGGAAGTGACGTTCAGTCACCCCCATCTTGCTACACCCCGCACTTGTCCGCAGTAAGGATACAGTGAGAAGGCGCCAAGCGAACATCTTTTTACACTCACCGGAGTTTTGCATTTCACACTTATTTGTAACAGTAAACCGAGTTTATATAGTGAAATACAGTATTTTCAAATCCATCAGACTGTTTTGATGTTGAATTGTAAAAGCAGTGGTGTTCTGTTAGATCAGCAAACCTCTGAGATCAGTAGGCTTGCCGTTGCTTTTAAAATTCAACATTAAAAGAGTGTCACGTATTTCTAAATACTGTGTTTTAGTATATAAGCTCAGTTTATTGTTGCAAATAAGTGTGAAATGCAAAAATCCTGTGGGATGTCCGCATCTCACTGTATCTGTTCTGTGGAGGAGTGCAAGGTGTAGCAAGATGGTGGAGAAGGAACGTCACTTCCTTTACAAGATATCACGGGTCGCCCAATCTGGCGGAACACTGGCATCAGCCGGAGGACACAGCAGGAGGACACTGGGGGATCGCAGGGACTAGGTAAGTAACACTAGAGCATAATCCCGAGTGTGGCTCGGGGTTATCGCTTCTGGTACTGAAAATTAACCCCGAGCCACTCTCGGGATTACCACCAGGGAGGTTAATATCAGTTTTGACCTATGTTCCAAGGAGGCTCCACAGAGACAAAGGGATTCACCTGAAGCCTGACAAAGATAGATGAATGCACTGCAAAGGGCCTGAAAGCACTTTTAAATGTTTTAGGCCAGGGCAGACTACCTTTCATTTGGAAAGTGGAAAACCTGTTGGCTTGCTCATCCCCCCCCCCCTTCTTTTCTGTAATACAGGGCAAAGCTTTACAGGTGATTTTTGGTCAACCTAATATTTCGTGTTTATGGGTTAATAAGGGTAACAGCACATAAAAAGGGAATATACAGCTGAATTTTCTTAATATAGATAATGAAAAATCTAACTCTCTAATTTGGAGCTGAAAACCTAATTTGTAAATTAATGTTTATATGGCAATATTGCTGAAGCAGTGTAATACTATGGCTAGTAAATTACCACTAAATTGTATGAAATATCTTATGATAATAATATCCAGATACTCCAGTTTGCTCCCACACTCCAAAGACATGCAGGTAGTTTAATTTGATCCGGTCTCGATGAGCCCTAGTATATGTAAGTATGAATGTGAGTTAGGGACCTTAGACTGTAAGCTCCCTGAGGGCAGGGACTGAAGTGAATGTATAATATATATGTAAAGCTCTGCGTAAATTGATGGTGCTATATAACTATCTGTAATAAATAAAATTATTATTAAAAATAATAAAGCTTTTTGTACCCATTCTGTTTTGAAAATTGTGACGGGGGTTGGGGGGGGGGGTAATTTTACTTTTTTCTATATCTTATACCTGAAATCCCAGTAGGTGTCCCTGAGCAACAAATACAATAGGCCTGCCATTTTAGAAGTGAAATAAAAAGTGTGTTCGATGGTTGACTGCCATAGTCCATCATGCAATAGTAAAATGACAACTGGACCTAACCAGGTTGCCACTGGCAGCATCCAATTTTTTTCTTTGGGTTTTCTGTGCTTCTATTGTATTATAAAATTTTACATAATAAATATAGTGAAGTTAGTACAATATTTTAGATTTACTGGTCTTTTAATATTAACTGAGGAAAAAGACTTCTGCCATCAGCTGTTTTTTCAGCTGATACTTACCTCATTCTTTTCATTTGCTCATCATCAGGGTCTTGCACTGCAAGTAGTGAGAAATGACAGGAAAAATATAGACATAAAAAAGAAGAGCATGAGATAAAGTCAGAGAAGATAAAGTAAGGGACAGTAGGTAAAACTATTAGGAGAAGGGTAACCTCATGTCTTACGTTGTTATAAGACACCAATAAGCAAACTGATGGTAAAGTTAATACTAAGATAGAGTAGGTTAGGGGACATACAGTAGATATTACTTTTGAATGTTTCAATAATGAAGGTTTTAATGTCTTCTGTAGTTCTGTGTGGTTCAGAGATTGCGCACTCGCTGAGCTGCAGTTCTCACGCTAACAACTGGAATCAATCAGGGTAGTTCTCAATCATGTGATCATCGCAATCTCATATATTTCCAATCGTGATGATCACATGAAGTTTATTTAGAAACAAACCTGCCTTCTCTTACCGCGTGTGAGCACAGCGTGAGAAAAGTACAGAAGTTTTAAAATTTGATTAAGAAATGTTAAATGTAAAAGAAAAAGGTTAAGTGCAAAATAAACCAAAATGATTTTCTTTTACATTTTTTTGTCCATTGTCAGATTATGATAAAAACATGGAGCACAGAATTTACTAACGCAATTACTTAGGTAGCCAAACTGGTCAGGTTATTGTCAAGGTAATTAATGCATACTAAGGCTGCTAAAGGGTACATGGTTAGTGCTATTGTATTTTTCCAATGTTTATTTGTTATTTTATAATTAAATATTTAATATGCGTCAAAAGGATCCTCTGAGTGTTATGGGTTAGCTGAAGACAAAGCACAGGGAATTGTTTGGAGTTTAGAAGATTTTGAAGCTTGTACCCATTCCCAACTGGTACTGGAGATGGAGCCTAACATTAACTTTCCAAATACAAAAAAAAAAAATTACTAAAAAGACTGTCTAGATTTCCAAATGTTTACTTTGCTAAATATTGTTTGCTCCATACAAACTGTTGTTTAAAATTGAATAGAACCTGATAATCATTTTCACACTTTCGCAAGACTAGGATGCTCTGTGTGGTTTTGTCCTAAGAGTGCCAACATTCCATAACTACTGTATATTACATCTGATTGATAAGAAATCATTAGACATTAGCTCCTCATCCTTCCTCTGAAATCCATATGCTGTATCCACCCCCCGAGATTCACTCCCTCTGTGAAAAAGTACTTTACAAAATCTCCATGTCTATCCCTTAACTCATGCAGTGCCATTCCCTAGAACCCTTAATTCATTCACTGGATTCCCCATCTCTAGCCCTCAACTCACGAACTGGAATCTCCATCTCTAGCCCTCAACTCACACACTGGAATCCCCATTTCTACCGCTCAACTCACGCACTGGAATCGCCATCTCTACCCCTCAACTTATGCACTAGAATCGCCATCTCTACCCCTCAACTCATGCACTGGAATCGCCATCTCTAGCCCTCAACTCATGCACTGGAATCCCCATCTCCACCCCTCAACTCGTGCACTGGAATCCCCATCTCTACCCCTCAACTCATGCACTGGAATCCCCATCTCTACCCCTCAACTCATGCACTGGAATCCCCATCTCTACCCCTCAACTCATGCACTGGAATCCCCATCTCTACCCCTCAACTCGTGCACTGGAATCCCCATCTCTACCCCTCAACTCATGCACTGGAATCGCCATCTCTACCCCTCAACTCATGCACTGGAATCCCCATCTCTACCGCTCAACTTATGCACTGCCAAATTTAGCAAAACTCTGCTCCTCCTCAAACATTCTACTTTAATAGTGGCTGCTGATATCTATCTACTTCCACAACTTAGGCTACCAATTTGATTATGGGCTTAAAAACCCATGGTGGGAATGGGTAGTGCAAATTTTCCACCGTAATGACAGCCATTTGTCACTGCACACACCCATCCCCTAAACTATTTTGGAGGACAAATATCCTCTCCAAATGTGTGGTGCTACAAGACATGTACAATTCTGTGCAGTAAGGCATGTCAGTAGGGACATTTTGGAACAGGCACATTTTTGCTAATACAAAATATATTTAGTGTCATACTCTGTTAAAAAAAAAAAGTTAAATATTTAGACACCCCTGGTCTACAGCAACGAAAAAAAATGATTTGAATAACTTGCTAAGGCAAGGGAAGTATTTCTTCTAGCCCTAGTTTTTATATTCTATGGTTTTCTGTACTGTCAGATGTCAAATCATATCTATTGTGTTAAAGTTGAACACTCCAAAGCAGTAAGGAAATGGTTTCAGGAATTCTGTGGATTTTGCAAACTCCTTAAGATTTCATTAACAGAACACACTTTGTTAAGAAAATTAATTTACAGTTATTAGCCACCAGGATGCTTCTGACAGCACTAAAGATATTCTTGTGCATGGACAATATTAGGCCATGTATAAGAGGGGAAAACTTCTCTGCAATTCAATGGTTTATATGGGACAACAGCCACTACATTGGCTCACTGCTTATATAGTATAGCTGAAAGGCTTATGTGGCACATCCATGCAGATACACTTACTGAAATCTGTGCCAGTGAGCTGTGCCAGGATGCGGAAAGAGCGGGACTGAGTAGTCCCTGTACGAGGCTTCCAATCCTCGGTGTCCTCCATCAGCCTTTTTTTACTTGAGTCATTAGGGAGGAGGGCTGGTTGGTAATCCATCCTAAGAGAGTGCCTGTCGTTGGAACAAATGGAGGAATATGGAGGAAGAGGGATGGGAGGAGGTGGAGAATACAGGTAGCCATTAAAAATGATTTTAGTGTTACTCACAAGGCAACACAGCCTATGCAACACCAAAGACTTCACCAGTCTATTTTGGGGGGCACTTACTTGTCGTCTAAAAGAAATGCTTCAAAAGAGGGATGGTTCACTCCGTTCAAGACCTTGGAAGCGTTCTGCTCTTTGGGGTTTATACCAACGCTATGAGCGAAGAATGTTACATACATGAAAACCCTTGGGTTGTATGACAACACAGGTACCAAGAACACATAACTGCCACTACTTTCAATTACATCCCTGATCCCAGCAGCAATATTGTTTGTCAACATGCAGACAAATGCATTAGGTGCAAAGGCTCATAAAAGTGAACACACACACACATATATTAGTAAAGACACAACAATAAGCAATGCTTACTGACTTTTCTATGTTCTCCACCTGCAAGAAAAAAAAAAGGAGGGAGAGGAAAAGGAAGGGAGGAAAAAAAGACAAATAGGTTAAAAGGAGGAAAATCTAGTATACACATCTTTTCCAATCTAGATCTCTTTCCCCAGGCTGATAGATGAAAAAAGATAGATGGACAGATAGATAGATAGAGATAGATAGATAGATAGATAGATAGATAGATAGATAGATAGATAGATAGATAGATACAGGTTTTCCATACAGGATAACCTTTCTTAAAGTGACCACATCAGTGCATTATATCTTATGGCCAAACCAGTGCTAGCATTTAAGCGTTGTTTTTATGGTGCTTATGGGAAGATGAAATAAAGTGTCTCGCTGGTCGCTGCAGAAGATACTTTCTCCTTGTCCAGCAGTCTTCTTGAGTATCCACAATTATAATATATCATCATACAATGCTTACATTGCAATATATATAGCCCCCAGACAGTGCAATCTTAATCAATTTCTACATCTGGTGATTTATAATTATTGATTGGAGAAAGGCAAACCATTGCAGTGCACATAGAAAAGTGGCTTCATTCAGTGCAACACTCACAAATACATGTGCTTACTCCTGGTTTTACACATTTACATAGAAGTAGTGTAATTTTTCTGAGCCCTGTGAATCCAGGACTATTGGTCACAGTCTGGTAAAGCAAATGCTGATCTCCACCCCTTACCACCACACACCACCCTAACATATATTTCTTCCAAGAGCTGAAGAGCTGTTTGGAGAATGCGCTGTGTAGTATACCCCTCCTCAAATCAGATATTAGATGTGTTCAACGGTCACAGAAGAACATGCACAGACCACCCAGACAAGAAGAATCTGTGATTCATTGATTCATTTTACAATAAGATTAACCTACCCTCCTCTCCCCGTCTTTCATATAACATAAGTGCTACACTTGACCTATGGACATCTAACCAATGATATTACACACAGAAACTAAGAAAGTATTAGAAAAGCTTTGAAATACCTGTCTGAACTGAAGAAGGATGTGAAGAGCTCCAATACGTGCAGAGCTTCTGTCACTGATCCTTTATGCTGCAAGCCTCAATATAGCTACAGGTCAGATTACTCCAGCCCTAGTAAGGCTCTGGCAGGAGTATGCATTGCGGTACCCCACCCCTAGTACTCTGCTCAGAACATACAGAGGAGGGGGTACATGAGCCTCTGCTTCAAATTTCAGTGCAACTCCCACAGTAAACAAGACAGCTTCCAGTGTGTTAACAGACACCTGTCGTCAACACTCTGGGCATTCTGGGAGTCAACTCACCTTACATTCTCTATGTCGCACATTGAGCTGTGCATACGCAAGAGCACATGATGTCATACAAAATAAAGTATGATGAAAATGCAAGGAACACATCAACAAGTAAACAGTCTGGTATGAAGATGGGTGGGGGACTGGGACTAAGATGCCAGCAACAGGAAGGACCAATTATTAGTGCCACCTAGCTGCATATATTCATGCAGCATGATTTCTGGTAATGCAAAAGAGAACTCCCTACCACCTGGTAAAAAATCATTATATTTGCTTTTGAAAAACCCCAGAAATGAAAAGCTCAACCATGTTTAACATATTGCCTATATGTTCAGAAAAAATTGGTACAGAATTGATATTTTCCTCCTTTGTTGCATATCACCAGTGCTGCCACATGCATGCACTCTAGCAACTGATGAATGGATTTCCTCATGACAACAATGGATCGTGCCTGTGCAATGCTCACCTGTGTCGCCTTTTGCAGTCACCACTGAAGGAGCATATGACAGGCTGACAAATGCAGCAGAACAATTAAAAGACAAAGAAAGCATTATCCATAGGGGCGTATGTCGGCTGAGGTGGCCATTTTTGCAACACCCATGAGCAGCATCATTAGTTGCTAAGATGCTGGTGGCAGGGCCACACAATGTTACTAGCTGCTAGGATGCAGGTGCCTTGACCACACAGCATCAGGCGGCCGCTTGCACCATAACCAATGATGTTGTGTGGCCTGGGGTCTCAGCATTCATAGGGCTGAACATGTACTGAGGACAGATTGCAACTATAGCAACTCCAGACTCAGTGCTGCCTGAGGGAGCACCCTCAATTAGCCTCACTTCCTGGTTGGTACCTTACCTTCAGATTTAAAAACATTAAAAATATATTTAAAAAATACATAAAAATTTTAAAAAGTTTATATGCAACTTTAGTAATTGTTATGCCTTAACACTGAAACCTGTTTGCTCGGTCCCATCTGATCACTTCCATCTAGCAAAATGAGATCTAAATCGGTAAATGTTGCTCCCAGCTAGCCAGCTATAGAAATATGCTGTCAGTCTACAAGGCTGCATACATCCTAAGACAGGGTTTCTCAACCAGGGTTCCTCCAGAGGTTGCTAGGGGTTCCTTGAGCAATGAGCAATTTCAGATAAGTTCCCACTGACACCATTGATATTTTTAGCTATCTGTAAGAGTGTAATTCTTCCCACTGACCATCAATCACACTAATATATCATGAGTTGTAGTTATAGTCATTTTTAACAGGGGTTCCCTGAAGCCGTGAAGTTATTTCAAGGGTTTCTCTTTGTTAAAAAGGTTAAGAAAGGCTGTCCTAAGACCTGGAAAGTAAGGCAAGATTCTATAAAGTGCTTTTATATATTGGGTTTGATTTACATCAGGCAAATTGGCTGTTAACTTTGCAAGGGAATTATGCCCACATCTTAAAGAATGAGTTGAAGCTCTGCTGACTCCATCATCCAATCATGCGCAAGCCAAAAATGCCATTTTTTAAATTTTCCTTCGACAAGATTGGAAATTCTTTGCAAAGTGAAATTTCACCACATTCACTAAACTCTAGGAAAATTCTCTTGCAAAAGTGCAACTTCCCTTAAAAAGTAAACAGCCTATATGCTTTTAATAAATCAACCCCATTATATTTTTGCTTGTGCTGCCTGTCCACCAGCACCATAAACACTTTCTGAGCTAGGAAGTAGAGCTTAGTAAAGATGAGTGATAACATGAAAACATAAGTCTTAAAGCCCTGTACAGACAGGCCAAATGTGGGGCGGCATCAGCCGGTTCAATAGAAACCATCCAACATTCGGCCCGTGTGTACTGTTCAGCAATCTGACCGGAGAGTTCTGGGGGTGGTGGTGGTACCCCTGTCAGAACACAAAACAACAGCAGGGGAGATCGCTGTACTAACATTGGATTGTTATTACAATGGCTCCGACCGGACCTGTTCAGCAATCTGGCTGGAGTGTTCTGGGGGTGGTGGTGGTGGTACCCCTGTCAGAACACAAAACAACAGCAGGGGAGATCGCTGTACTAACATTGGATTGTTAGTACAGTGGCTCTGACCTGACCTGTTCAGCAATCTGGCCGGAGTGTTATGGGGGTGGTGGTACCCCTGTCAGAACACAAAACAAAAGCAGGGGAGATCGCTGTACTAACATTGGATTGTTAGTACAGTGGCTCTGACCTGACCTGTTCAGCAATCTGGCCGGAGTGTTCTGGGGGTGGTGGTGGTGGTACCCCTGTCAGAACACAAAACAACAACAGGGGAGATTGCTGTACTAACATTGGATTGTTAGTACAGTGGCTCTGACCTGATCTGTTCAGCAATCTGGCCGGAGTGTTATGGGGGTGGTGGTGGTGGTACCCCTGCCAGAACACAAAACAACAACAGGGGAGATTGCTGTACTAACATTGGATTGTTAGTACAGTGGCTCCGACCTGAGATGTCATTTTTTTTCGTTCAGCCTGCTGGGTTGAACGAAAAAAAAAAAGCCTAGCAGTGTGTACTAGGCTTTACAGCCACTGGCACCACACTGAGGCATTTAATTCACATTATTATTATATAATATTGCATAGATGTCTAATCATTTTCTCACACTATACAGTAATTTAACCACAGCAAGCATTTACTTCTCATCTATTGTTATATGCTGTAGAAATCATTATCGCCCTTTCTTCTGCTCTCTTCAATAAACGTACAATTAATATCAACCGGAAGCTAGCAATATTTATAGGAACACCCCTGTGGATCTTTTCTATGAACAGGCTTTCACATATAAAATCTGAAAAAAAAGATAATCTGCATGCAGAACATCAAGCTGATGAGTGCAAAAGGCTTTAAATTAAATCCAAAGTAGTCAATCAAAATACTTTTGGTAATAGCACATAAGGCAGGAGATTCAAGAGAAGAGTAGATGAATCAGCCAATAAAGGAGAACTAAATGAGTTAAAAACAGCCAGATGCTAAAATGACAGGCAATGGTGATTTGAAAATATCAGGACTGTTTGACACGCACACAGCCACTCTGTATCATGCAGGGATCTGTACAGCATGTATTTCCAAGTCGCCTGCAGCTGGTCCATGACAGCCTCACAATGGTCACACTCAGCACTGCTCGGCCTGGTTACTAGGATACAGGATGCTTAGTACCTAAAAACATCAGCTGCTATTCAGCCCGCAACCCTCCTGACAGCACACTACACGTCCAGATCCCCAGCTTCTCTCCCAAATCATGGCACTCCATGAAATCCACCATGGGAAGTAAAATAGATGGATGTGGACATTTTATTATAGTAACCAAACCGATACAAATACAACATACTTTAATATCCACCATTTTATTACACATATCCTTCTGCTAATATCAGGGGCCTTTGAAATTGGAATTTATTTTTCATTTGCATCTCCTTTCTTTTTAAAAAGGATTATTACATTTATTGCTAGGCAAAAATATTTTCCACCTGCTCTAACAAAAAAATGAAAATTATGACTCCAGCCTTTTGGGCCAATGCTCCATGCAAAAAAGTTGTAACTGCAGCTGAGAGGTTAGTAATCATTTCACAGACAATGCAAGTGCTACTCTGTTCTAGTCCAGTGAGTGAACAGTGCCACCTGGTGGCCATAGGGGGATCCTATAAAATGTACTGCTGCTGCTGCTGTTACAATTTGATATTAGAACTCAATATACGCATCTGTTAATCAAAGTGCCTGCTTTGCTCTGTGGCATGTATATTATCTGGTGCTCACATTTCATATCTCAAACAGAGCTCCAGTGGGAAGCAGGAGCATTAAATCTGAACGCTAGGAATTACCTGTAATGCACATTTACATTGGTCCACTATGGTACAATGTAAGTAGGCATATCTCATAGCAGATGGGCTGCTGGCGAAGCGGAGAATCATTATAGTGGTCGGCACTACTACAGGGATAGCTGCAATCTTCCAGGCCCTGCTTGAGTTCTTTGTGAGCGGCTTTCCCTCTGCGCACAGAACAAAGGGGGTTGTTTACTTAGCGCTTTGTATTTTTTTTAAAGAACGCAGTGTTTTTTGATTACATGAGATGGAGGGAGAGTGGCAATGTCACACTGGCCCAATGTACATATGCAATACAGAGCATTCCAGGAGTTCAGCTTTTATGTATGTCCAAAGAGTAAACGGTTTTGTTTCAGTAAAAAAAAGGTGAAATACCTCCCCCCCCCCCCACCCAACTAGGGATATTCCCTGTCCATACTAGGATGGGAGAAGAAATCTCTCTCCGGGATGGTTAACAATGCACCGATCCCG
>BLSH010408053.1:291973-315792 GCA_018402905.1 Glandirana rugosa
TCTCCCACCGCCCCGTACCTGTACCCCCGTTGTGGGTACGCGGGTGTTACGTGTCCGGCGGGGACCCGAAGATTGAAGTCGAACAAGTTAATTTCTCATACATTTGGGTTGTAAAGTATAAGGTCTATACACGGAAGACATGGTACATGAATATGTTTTTTCAGAGGATAAGAGAAACATAACGAAGGAAACGCACTTTAGGAACCACAAGACGGTCAGGGAGCCGAAAGGATAATTTTTGACTGGTCTGGAGGGGGAGGGTGTCAGGACAAGTCTGATCATTGGAGAGCAAGCTGAGTTCCAAGCACAGCTAGAGAACTGACCACCGTGTGTTCTCCTGCCTAGTGTGGTCAGTTTTTAATAGGAAAGCCGAGGGACTGGCAGAACACCAAGGATTTCACGCAAAGGAAGCAATACAAAGAGAATAGGAGACTTTTTTGTATAAGTACATGGTACAGAAGGCACATATCTGGAATATGAAATGTTGGGTTTACATACTCTTTAATTGAACAAGCTGAAGTTAGAAGCCCAGGGGCGGCCTGTGCATTGTGGGCGCATGGGTGTTGCCCCCATGTCCATGCCCCGCCACCCTCTCTATCCATGCGCCTGTCCCCTTTCAGGATGCCAGGCGCATGAATCCCTATGGCAGGGGTGGGCAGGGTGTGTTTTTGAAGTACTGATTAGAGCCAGAGGCTCTAATAGGCTTCAAAATAGGTTGGGCTCAGGGAGCAGAGCATTGCGTCTGGAGCCCACCCAGGTGTGTTGCAACAACGAATGACTATTGATCCTCCTCCCGGCCAATCGGAAAATGGGTCTGATACCTGTCACCAGATTGGCTGAAAGGATAGGCGATCCTATTGGACGCCTAGGAGGAGGAGAGCTGCTGGCCGATGCCTGGATGCCCAATCCCTGCCGTTGCCTGGTGCCACGATCCCCACTGCTCCTCAGATTCCTGCCGATGCCCGGTCCCCGCCGATATCCGACACCTAGATTGGGGGGGGGGTTGTTTGTCACCCCCACAAAATAAAAAACCACCAGCCGCCACTGTAGAAGCCGATAGCCTACCATGCCCAGCTGCACCATATTCTGAGTGCTTCAGCTTTAGTAGATCTCCTTCTTTAACTCTCAGCAACATTAGTTTCACAATAACGAAGTGGTACACCATGAGTGAAGCCTTCTCCATGGTTTTCTACAATGTTGTGAAAGCGACATTCACAATAGGCATATGCTTTGCATGCATGTACCTTCCTTTATCTCCTCTGTTATTCCATTCAATCGCTCCTGTGACTGAGCCAAATGCGCTGTCATATAGAGTGGGTCACATGCATCTTCATTCACAGAAGTATTGGGTATTTCCTTGTGTCCTGGTGCTGAATGGAGAGGAGGAGGTGAAGAAAAGTGACTATATGCTGGAAAGAGGGAGATCGGAAACCTTTAACTTTTCCTGAAGGTTTAAAGCACAGGTTTGCTGTACAGTGTGATTCACTCTAATGCACTTTCCCATGTGACCATGCATAATGCGAGCAGAGGGGTTTATGTGTAGTGAAACTGCACTGGAGCGCTCAGCGTTTACTCTACACTGCGCCAATATTTTAAGGATCATTCATAAAATGCATTTTTGTATTAGAAAAGTACAAATATACAAGTAGAACATCTAAGAAAGCATTTTATTGTTTTCTAGGAGCAGCAAAGACAATACCGTTATGGCCCGTACACACGATCAGAAAATTGTACGAAAAATACCGCTTTCGAATCAAGCGTACGATAATCTGCTCGTTCGTACACAGCTTTCAAGAGCTGATCACGACAGTTCATCTGAAATTATCCAGTCGGACAAGCACAAAAAAATGTTCTCACACAATACCGCACCGTAGGATTTTCATTTCATTGGTATAGTTGGACTTTCGAAAAATACAATACAAATACACTACATCACTTCCGAATTTTTATTCTGTCGTATGACAATTTTCGTCACTTTAGTGAACTCATTTTTGATATGAGACTAGCATGCAAAACAAAAAAAAATGGACGATCATTCATCCGATAATCTCATTGTGTGTACCGGGCATTAGGCTGGCTTCACAGCTAAGCATTTGTGTTTGTCCTGCGTCGACAGATGCTTCCATTCCCAAAAATGATTTCACCCAACAACAATGTACTGCACTGAGGTTAATTAGCACCATTAAACACAATGGCAAATCTGTTTTACATAAGTGTGGAAAGGACCCTTTATCCAGTTTTTGCATAACTTAACCCCTTAAGTAATTTCAATGTATAAACTAACACATGAGGCTGTAGGATGCCAAAAGAAGTTTGAAAAACTTTGGTCCCCCTGGCTGGACTTACAACTTAGGCTCCATGCACAATGGACGCTCTCTGGGCGTCGGATTTTAGTGGCAGGAGACGCTGCTCAGAAAACATTCTTTAACCACTTGCCGACCGCCCGCCGACCGCTCACTGTGTTCCGGGGGGCCAGGGAGCGGGCAGGGCAGACTCGATCTCCGCCGGCTACCCGCGATGGCTCCCCCCGCAGTGAAAGAACGGAGGTCCGTGTATGTAAACACAGACCTCCGTTCTGACAGGAGGAAGGGCTGTGATCACAGGCTTCCTGTACATGGAAGACATGATCACTCCCCTCCCCTTGCCAGCCCAGCCCCCATACAGTTAGAACACACCTAGGGAACACAGTTAACCCTTAGAGTGCCCCCTCCAGGTTAACCCCTTCCCTGCCAATGGCATTTACACTGTAATCAATGCATTTTTATAGCACTGATCGCTGTATAAATGCCAATGGTCTCAAAAAAGTGTCAAAATGGTCCGACATGTCCGCTGCAATATCGCAGTACCGCTAAAAATCGCAGATCGCCGCCATTACTAGTAAAAAAATAAAAACCCCAGAAATTAATGCTCATCATTCGTAAACGCGGCAACTTTTGCGCAAACCAATCAATAAACGCTGATTGCGTTATTTACCAACATATACCAAAAATATGAGGAAGAATATAAATCGGCCAAAACCGATGAAAAAAAAATGTTTTTTTATATTTTTTTGGATTTGTATTTTAGCAAAAAAGTAAGAAAATTTTTTTTTTTTTGCAAAATCGTTGCTCTTGTTTTGTTTATAGCGGTGATCAGAAATGACGCAGAGGTGATCAAATACCACCAAAAGAAAGCTCTATTTGTGGGGAAAAAAAGGACGCAAATTTCATTTGGGTACAACGTCGCACGAGCCCGCGCAATTGTCAGTTAAAGTGAGGCAGTGCCGAATCACAAAAAGTGCTCTGGTCCTAAAGTGGGAAATCCTTCTGGGGCTGAAGTGGTTAAGCAGCGTTTTGTACGTAGCGTTTATTGGCGTCTGCGTTTTTGAGCATTTTTTTATTACTTCTTTAGCTTCCATTGAGTACAAAAACCAGCGGACGCCAATAAATGGTCGTTTAACGCCGTTTAAGATCGTTTATCTGCATCCAGCGTTTTTTGTGGTCAGAAGAACGACTCCTGAACGCCAATTCAGGCGTTCAGATAACAGCCCAAAAACACCACTGCTGTTAAATGACAATAGACGTCCATGTGTGCATGGACATATAGGATAACATAAAAGGGCGTTTATGGGCTGTTAAAAAAAAAACGCCCCAACGACCATAAACGGTCGTTTATCAGCTTCGGTGTGCCTGAAGCCTATGATACCACCAGATGTTATGTTTATATATACAGTAGCTACAAAAGTAAACTGGTGCAAGCTGCAAGGCTACTATATTTACTCATTGCTGTCTGATTTATGTGATAGCAAGATTGATATTTCTCTAGATATGTAAATAAATATATTTTCAATTGCACTATGGTGCTATATTGTATGGACATATGTTCAATTGTTCTGTACTCTGTAGATGTCTGAACTGTACAAATATTTTTTTTATATATACATTTTAAAACAATAAAATTAACATTTAAACATTAATTCCTTGATGATCACAGATTTTATGATTTTTTTTAACAAAAAGTCCAGACTATTCCATAAAAACTATGAACAGAATCAACTGCGTGATATTGGGTGACCATACAATTAAAAGAAAAGTAAAAAAAAAAAAAACGTTTAAAAAAATTGAAAAAATATATAATTTTACAGTTACAATTTCTGATCACTGCTATGGGGCAGTGAAAAACATTTTTTTTTTAATTTCTTTATTTCATTTAATACATTTTCAAATATATATACGCTATAGTTTCTGGACTCTAGAACTTGCACACAGATTAAATAATATACACTGACTTCCATAGAAATGTGGCAGAATACATTTTGGCCTAAATTTATGAAGAACTATTATCTATTTGCAAAATGTTATAACAGAAATGAAGAAAATGTGTTGTTTTTTTTTTTTAAAATATATAAAATTTTCATTTTAGGTACAGTATTGCTGAGTAATTCTCATTCAACGTGTGACAGCGCTGGAAACTGAAAATTGGCCTGGCCTGGAAGGGGGTGAAAGTGTCCTGCATTGAGGTGGTTAATGTGATACTCAGGAAACAGTGCTGCTACCACCAATCTTAAAAGGACACCCAAAAAAGAACTGGTTTAGATAAAAGATAAGTCTCATGGGATTTAAAAATAAAAATCATATCCAGATGTGTCCATAAATTATTCTGGGCTTACATGCTGTTTTCAGTGTGCTGGAAATATGTTAATCATTTGCTGCTGTCCCTTAGCACTGGAGTACAAACATGAGAAGTGAGGCAATCAGGATTCAAGATAGCCTGACAGCCAGACAGTGATCTCATTGCTTGACTAAATACACCCGCTGAGTCAGCATTAGTCTTCATAATGTCTCCATATACTTCTGCAGAAATCTTACCTTCCTGGGATGCCTGGGTTAACCAGAAAAAAGTTCCCCTGTTGAAGGTTTAAGTATAATGAGATCTCCTATGCTCTTGGTAATGCTAGCCACAAGGGTTACAATCTTATTGAAAAGTCTCCTTCAGATCGCACAACTATATAGGCAAGTGTCTGCCTGATTGTATACAATTTAAATTAATTTTTCAGGTACTTTCAAATATTATATAATGTTGGTAAATTTAACCACTTGTCTCCCAGGCCAATTCTGATACCTCTCACATACATGTAAAAATCAGCATTTTTTGTTTTTGTAGATAATTACTTCGAACCCCCAAACATTATGGGGGAGATTTACTAAAATTGGAGAGTCCAAAATCTGGTGCAACTGTGCATTGTAGCTTCTAACTTCAGCTTGTTCAATTAAGCTTTGACAAAAAAAAAAAAATGGAAGCTGAATGGTTTCTTTGCAGCAGCTTTTGCACTCTCCTGTTTTAGTAAATCAACTCCTATCTATTTTCTGAAATCAAAGGCCCTCGAGAAAAAAAAAAATGTTGGTTGTAATTTTTCATGTTACACGATATTTGCGCAGCAGTTTCTCAAACAGTTTTGTTGGAAGAAATACACTTTAATACATTTTAGTGCATACAAAGACAATAAAATAGCCTATTGTTTGGTAGAATATAAAAGATGATGTTATGCTGATTAAATAGGTACCTAACATATCATGCTTTAAAATTGCACATGAGAGTGAAATGGAGACAAACTACGGTGCTTAAAAATTTCCATAGGCGACGATTTAAAAGTCTTTACAGGTTACCATTGTAGAGTTACACAGGGAGTCTGGTGCTAGAATTACTGCACTCACTCTGACATTTGTGGCGATACCTCACATGTGTTTACTACATAAGTGTGTTTGCATTTGTGCATGAGCATGGGCGGATATGGATGCTTAAATTAATTTTATTTCAATATTTATTTTTATTTAAATTAATTTCTTTACACTGTATATTTTTTATCAACTTTATTGCTATCACAAGGAATGAACAACACCCCTTGTGATAGCTGGGGCAGTGGCAGGTACGCTTTACTGCGAGATATGGGCTCTATTAGACAGGCCATATATTATGCAATTTTCAACCACGGGCTGAAGGAAAAAAAATTGCTAAATTCTCCAATCAACACAGTCAGTGTTGATGGGGGAATCCCCCCTGCAGCACTATTTGTGTTCTGCTGGTAGGGAGCAAGGGGAGCCTTCCCCATTGGAAGAATTTAACGATCACTGCCAGCAACTACAGCCACTGGCAGTGATTGGGCGAAAAGAACCCGACAGGCTGGCTGTACTGAAGTCAATTGATGGATCTACTTCAGTACAACTATCCTGACCATAGATGGATTGAATTGCCCATTGAATAATCTGTCAATGGCCAGCTTTAGATCCCTGGTCTCTCCTCTGCCCTCAAAAGCATCTAATCAAACCAAGATTAGCTTGATCAGATTCTTTACAAGCTGGTAGCGGCTTGTAAACAACAAACTGAAACTGGAAGTGACAAAATCCTTGGCGTTTCCGGTTTCATAGACCATAGAGCTGACCGGGGAATGGAAGTTCCTCCTTCAGATCTATGGTGTGTCGTCTAGACCACCAGTCTCAGTCCTGGGCTCCCTGGTGGGATGGGAGAGCCTGGGAAGGTGGCGGAGGGGGGGGCGGGGACATATTCCGACATATGTAAAAAAGTTATCCAGCATCTGTATAGTCATTCAGATCACTTTTACATTATGAGGCTGGGTTCACACTATCTTTGCATGTGGCTCCCAGCAAGGGTCCGCTGCATCCTGGTTCACCATTTCAGGTCAGATTTCAGCCCGAACTTTTGGCTGAATTCATACCTGAAATGGACCAAAAGACGCACAGGGCTCCTGTGCAAATTTGCACCAGAGCCGCAGCAGAAATATTTGAACCGGCTCCATAGAGAGCCAGTCAAAATCTCCTGTTATTGCGAATTGGATGGGGGGGGCCCCCATCCAATTCGCAACAGTGTGAACCCAGCCTAGAGCATCACCAGCTTAAAAAAAAAAAATAAACCAGAGTAACGACTGCAACTGCAGCCATGACTCTAGTAAAACCACTGAAACCCAAGGACGTACATCCATTTGGGGGAAGTGGTTAAAGGAGATAGTACAGAGATTGTACAATCAGACTGCAATGGGCAAGTTAAGAAATCTGCATGTTTATAGCCACCCTAAAGCTGGATAGGAAACAAAATGTGATCAATTCTTATGAGGTGATCAAACATAGAAATCAACAAGAGTGAAGGGCAATTTAAGTAACCCACAAAAAAAAAAACACCAGCTCTATACCTAGCCAAACATGGCTGTCAAATTGGGACCAGCAGCTGTGTCCGTGCAGCCATTGCATCCCAATAGACGTAAATGGAACACGTGCATACCATGCAGGCAAAGACAGCCCTTTGTACAGGTATACGGAGAGATACACCTAAGTGAATGAGGCCTTAAAAACCCTCAACGCTTAACACTCTAACGTAACAGGTATTCTGCAGCTCCCTCTGGGTGCTGTGGTGACAGGGTCACTTTAAGTAGAAGTGGTTTCCTAATTCCACAGGATCTCCCACTTCTGATTATTTTTTCTCTTATAACATACTGATCCTTATGAAGTAAGCGGGGGACATCAGAAATAGATGATTGAACAGCTGCACCACAAGTGTGGCGAGCCAGATATAACACAAATGGATAAATGGTTGAACTTCATAATACTGCAATGCTGATATGTATTCCATTTGCTCTTGTGTTTCCCTTATGTTACAGTAGATCTGGTTTGGCTTAAATCGACATGCTGTACAGATGATTATGGTAACTTATGAGTTGTTGCAGCCAGCATTTCACTCAGACTGCCATGTGTATTATATTTGTGATGTATCTTATGTGTCATCATTCATGAATTAAAAGCTGAATGAATGAAAGCAGACGTCAGGAGATTTTATTTTGGTTAAACTGACAAATGTGCGCAACCATTAGCTTAGCTAAGTGTTTCCCATTCACAGGTTCGCAGCTGAAATAATCTATGCTTTCATTAGAAGGTTACTACTTAAAGTCCAGGGCCTCATGCACACTGCAGCTGTCAAATGCCCATTTTACAGGCGTTTGACTTTTTTTTGCCCCTAAAGCCCCCTCTATTTTAGCTTATGTGTCCATGCACACATAGGTTTTTAGGGGAGTTTAGAGGCAGGGGCATTTAGGAAAATCTGCACACACCTAAATCGCATTCAGGAGAGGAACATTTGGGTAGAAAAAATGTTGTGCTAGGCGCGTTTAGTACCCTTGATACTCCTGAAGGCACCTAAACGTGTTTGAAAAACACTGCTTTAGCCCAGGTTCACTTTGGTGCGGGAATTCAGCTGAAGTCGCACCATTTCATTCCCGCATGTCAGTCCGACTTCGGGGGGCGATTTCAGAGACATGTGTGTGGGTTACTGTGGGTAGATGCTCATGGAAATCGCACCCCAAAGTCGCCCAAAGTAGTTCAGAAACTACTTTTGTGCCGCCGCACCGATTCGGACGGTGCAATTGCCACCGAATTGGCATGTGATTTGACATATCAAATTGCATACCAAATCGCTTCAATGTTAACCTAGGCTTAGATGTGTTTTTTTTAAGGCTGCTTTTATCGTGTCAGGAGAAAAAAAGTGTTCAGAAGGGCCTAGCGTGCATGAAGTCTTAAAGACACAAATTAATGCAGTTCTGTACTCATTGATACATTACATTTTTTAATGCAAGCAGTTAAACAAATGCAACAAGTAAAACACATATAAATGCCTAAGTCCAATTTTGCAATTTTGACATGTGTTAGTAAAACCTTACATATTATCACAATTACTTTGTGCATCTAGGTGGATTATACCTTGATTTTTTTCCCAGGACAAATTGGGCTTTTATTTGGTGGTAAATGGTAATGGATATCTATGGATTTTTTTTATTATTATTATCAAAAGAAAACAGGCCCAAATAGTGAATAAAAAAAAAAAAAAAAATCAGCAACCCAAAAAATTTCTCCTGATTCCGATGATCACAGAATACCACATATGTGCATGTTATTTGTTTAGCCCGGAAACAATAGTGCTCATTTTGCTTTTTTTAAATCCTACCTAAAACACACAGACACTGACACTAATTTAAAAAAATAATCATGGCCAAAAAATACTGACCTTGACCTTTTACCCTGACCCAAACACTAACCCTGAAACCTTGATCTAGGTATTTTTTTTTTATTATTTTATTATTATTTTTTTTTTCTTCACACACTTTTTTTTCTATCTCTGCAAGGACAGAGAATGACACAATGTATATCTTTCGTCCATTCACAAAGACAGAAAGCACGGGGGAGGGCTTTACAGTGACTGATCACTGTGATAGCCAATCAAACGCTATCACAGCGATCAGGTGACTCTGAAACTGGCCCGATCATTAGAACAGGGCCCAGGGCTCTCGGTGAGACCACAGTCTCTGTGCTGGGAGCATGCTGTGCGATGCACTCCCAGCACAAAGGGAGATATGCAAATATGCGGAAAAAAGTGGGGCCGCATATTTGCGTATGGCTGGGGTGAAGGGATAGCTGAAGTACCTGGTATCAGCCTCATACTATTCCCTGTACAGCAGAGCTTAGACTGGGAGAGGGAGAAGCAGTACAATGAGCCAGTTGGTTGTGCTGCAATGCTCATGTGCGAACAATGTACATGCTGATAGAATAGGAGAACAGAATGATAGAAATTTGAGCTTATCAGTCTGCTTATTCTCCTTCTGTTGTCCAGTCAAAGGATCGAGGAGGGACAAGACTATGGGGTTGATTTACTAAAGGCAAATAGACTGTGCACTTTGCAAAGTGCAGTTGCCCTCTGCAAGAGCAGTTGCTCCAGAGCTTAGTAAATGAGCAGAAGCTCTGCTGACTTCTCTCATCCAAACATGTGCAAGCAAAAATGTTGTTTTTTTTTTTCATTTTCCTTGCACGTGATTGGGTATTCTTTGCAAAGGGAATCTTTACCTCATTTATTAACCTCTGTAGCAACTGCACTTGCAGTTTGCAAAGTGCACAGTCTATTTGCCTTTAGTAAATCAACCCCTATAACATAAGTGCAACAGAGACAAATCAGGTCTGTTGCCCTGCCAGACAGGAGTGTTCTGCGTGAACCGCTTGACTGGAACTTCAGAAATACAGCCCCCACATATGTACTTCATCCGTGTAGTTAGCAGTTTACCTGGAAATCAGCTTTAATATACAAGAGCAGCTACTTGAAAGTAACTTATGAATTTGAAAATTAAAGGAATAGTTCGCCTTTGTAAAAGAAATAAATGCACATCTTTTTGCAGGTAAAAAAATGTCCATTTATTATTACTTTTACTAGGAGCTTGCAAAACATTGCACCTGCGATCAGCACATTGTGGGTACAATGCAGGACTCCTGCAGACTGTCAGTGTAAGCTGTCTGCTCGTACCTCATATGGATGGGCAGGCAGTTACACAATGACAGCAAAGACTGTCAATACTTGTAGTTCTCACATTCACAGAACTCTCTGAATGAATGATGTGGCACCACACAGCTAAATTTTTTTTAACTGTGACAGCAAGTGCGGGGAGAAGATCCCTCGCTCGTTGTCACAACGGGGGATCAGGAGAGAGCCGGGGCTGCTGCATCTGTAACATATTACATGGTACACCCTGCATATAAGGGTGTACCATGTAAAATGTTACAAAAGTTAAACGTATCTTTTAAAGCAGAAATGAAATATTTTCAGTCTCCGTTATTATGACTCAATGGCTATAACACACATATGCCAGAAAGAAAACGGACATGGGACTGAAAAAGTTTGCTTGCACATCTATGTGGCCTAAGGCATATTATTTCATGAATTCAAGTATGTTACCTTTTGGCCCTATTATGGCAAAGAGCAGATTTTATTCTGGACTTCGACAGCACATGCAAATCAGTAGAAGTGGTCCTACGGACTTCTGTCTGGCAGTAATGCCTGGTTCCTCTTTATTCCACAAAGGATTTAGTAAACCCCACACGCCCCATTTGACCAAATTCTTTTATCCTGAGCCAGAAGATAAAGCAAATTGGCATGAATCCAGAGGAGTCTAAAGCCTTGCACACACGGTGCGATTGTCGTATGACCGCACGTCCAACCTTTCCTAAAATCGGCTGTCCGTGATTTTGTCTAGCGTACTGACGGGAGTAAAGTTATCATTTGAAAAATGCGAACGTAGTGACGTGCTACGAGCGTATAAAGAGGAAGTTCAGTTGAATGTGAATCGTGAATTACGAACGCAGGTTTACAAGACCGAACACTTCCGGGTCATTCATGGGTTCCGAACATGCGCGACTTTTGTTTGTCCAACTTCTGTACAGATGAGCCGAAAATTGGACGACGCCTTGATGTCAGACAAAAGTTTTCTAGTCGGCTCATACAACTTTTGTTGGACGATAATTGAAAATCGGCTGTCGAATGGAGCGTACTAACGGTCAGATTATCGGATGACAGGCTGTCGTACGACAATTTTCGGCAAATAATTGGACCGGGTGTACGGGCCTTAAGACCCCATACACGCTATACAACTTTTGTTGTCTGATTTCCTTTAGATTTACCAAAACCATGTAGTGCAAGGTGGCCTGCCTGATTGCATACAAATTGAAACTCTTAAGGTGTGACCTCATATTATATGGTTCTGGTAAATCTGAAGGAAAAAAAATACAGACAATTGTATAGTGTGTATCCAGCTTAAGGCTAGGTTCACACATGCCCACATGCGGTTTGCAGTCCAGAGCGTTTTTTTGTTCACCAGTTCAGGTGCAAGTTAGGTGCAAATTTTTACTTGAATTTGCACCTAAACCAGACCCAAAATCGCACACGACCCTTTACAGAAACACACCACAGCGACCCCAGACATGTGAGAACCGGCTCCATTGAAGCCTAAATCAGTGTTTCAGCCAAGGCACCCTTTAAAAAACACTACACAATCTCAAGGCACCTTCTTGTAAATTGTAAGAAACTAAACTAATAGTTTTCGCAGCAGCATCCTCAAACATAAGCCACCCAACATTAGAGGTGATTTATTCTTTCAAACAAAACAAACTTTTGCGCATTGCTACTGACTAGTATTCCAGCAATACTTCTTCCACATTTTCTCTCCCCCAGGCAGTTCATGTGACCCCAGTATTGACAGAGGGGAATGGGGTCATACAAGGAAGCTGTGCAGGCGCCGATGTTCTCCTTGTCAACCAATGACGTCAGTGGTTGTTAAGGCGCTGGTGGCTGACCTGCAAAGTCCCCAAAGTTGTAAAGTTGCACAATGAAAACCTGTGGCTTGGTTTACCAAAAGAGCAGGTTTGATCTACCAGCTGGCTTGTACACAATTTTTGGCCATTTTGTCAAGGCACCCCTGGAGAACCCAGAAGGCATCCTGGTTGAAAAAGGCTGGTCTAGATCAAGCGTAAAGCTATTCTATTCTATGTGACCTTTTGCTTGCAAATAATCAGACCATAGAAAGTATTTTTCCATATAACATGCACATGTACTGTGCAGAGCATGTCAGGTGAGCTTGCCACAACCAGTAATGTGTGGCACCATTTTATTTAGCATTATATATCTTAAATAATCCACTAAACAAAACATCCTTTAGGGCTTCCCAATATCTTTCCAATGAATAACTAGCTGACAAAAACAAACTATTTCCAAATGATCTCTGACTAAGCCTAGGGGATAAATGGAGTATATTGTACATTTAGGGCATGTGTGCATTGGCCCTGCAATTCTCTACATAGAAGTCAATGGTAATACAAAAACAGTGTGATGGAACTTCGGAGTTCAGAAGTGGGTATCAAGGAGATCAGAAGTACCTGTGAAAGAACTCTGAATGATCTCAAAAGCATCTAAGGCTCCGTTCACACTGCTGCGATCTGAAAGTTGCATGACTTACAGTGAGACTTTGCCAGGAGACTTCCTGGAGACTTGAATATTACTTTGAGGCACAAGTCTGATAGAAGTTGCCTTGAAGTAGTACAAGAACTTTTTCTAAAGTCAGATCGACTTCAGTAGTGCTAATTAAGACAGTTCTCACTGACTAACATGGGATTTCACATGTCATGCGACTTGGGGTCTCACAAGTCAGATCCCAAGTCATGGAAGTGTAAACTGAGCCTAAAATTGATCTCAAAGGCAAACTAAATGCACCTTGAAAGCAATCTGCATTCACCCATCTACACAAGCCTTAGATTGCAAGTCATGTTGGAGTGAAGTTTCAGAGCAGGCATTGGGAGGATATAGGAAGCAATGGCTTATCAAACTGACTTTTGTACAGTATCCCCCTACAGTCTTCATTTTTTTTTCTAGTTCTAGTTTTTCTAGTATTTCTCTGAAAGTAAGGGCGCCACAAATTAAAGATACAATACCCTAATATGCTACTATTATTACGGTTTAGAAATCAGTCTAACTGTATGAAATCCTCCTCAGGTGTGATCAGATGGAGTATCCTCCTAGCATATTTTGTGGATTTCCTCTTTGGAAGTCATGTAATTCTATCACAGCTTAAACTAAGTAATCATACTTCCTTGTATTCTTATCAGGAGAAACACAACACAGTCACTGCTGCTGAAGCAGGAGGGCAAATTTGAGAAATTCTGCTTGAGAAAAACCCAAAAATATGTTCCCATTTCCAAGGGTGTTAAAGAAATTACTACAAGCAAGAGAACTATTAAACAAGGCAAAATATATAAGGGTTCCTACAGTCCCTCTACACGCAACTTATCTTTAACTGGAATGGACCATACATTTTTAAAATATTTATCAAATTTTAAAAGCTAATGCATTCAGCTGAACAATAGATACCAAAGCATAGCCAGTTGTTTGCTATCTAACTATCATTTACCATGGTGTCACAGGCAGTGATCCAAATATGAATGCTATGCAAGTTGCTCAAGTTACTTCGGTCACAGTGGTGTTGTCTGTATCCCCATGTAATATTATCATAACCGTAAATGCAATCTCTGATTATATCCTTATAGCAATCAAACATCAAAGAATATATTTACAATGTTTTGTTTTAAAGAGATATTTAAAAATGAAGTTGTTTTAGTTTTGGATAGAAAAATCCAATGGAAGCAACATTGCCAAGGAAAGTCGTGAGGTGGGATTACCCTAACTTTTGGGAAATTTAATTTCCCGTCATGCCAGGAAAACAAGAAAAAAATAAAATCGCTCCCCACTTAATCCATTACTAAAAAACGTTTTTACTAGACTTTCACTTTAGGTAAAATATATCAGACAACATAAGTAATTAAATAATAAGGCCATTCTAGCTTTTCTCAAACAGGATGAAAACAAAACAATATTATATACAATATTTAATCCTATACTCCAAAATGGAATACAAATTTAACATATAGCTATCATTTAGCCCATTCAATTTAAAAGATCACAACACAAACTATATAAAGCTTCTATAAACCATAGTATTGTTTCCAGCCAATGTAAAATAAATATGCCAATGGTAGACAAAATACGTAATATTTATGGAGCTAGTCAACCATTTGTTCTGTGCACAAAATTCCTGCTGTCACTGCAACAGGTACTTTAAGTGCTACATTATCAATTTAGCCTTGCTTTTTCATTAAATAACAATATAATTTGTTTCTCGTAACAGATCTTCTTAAACAGACAAAAAAACAATAGTGTGTGCTGTATACAGTTCTAAAGACTCACTGCCAAAGGCATTCACATACCCGTTCTGATGCTGGGCTCGGGATGTTTGGTTGTTGGTATAGGACGGTGGAGGGGGGTTGTAAGACACTGGCTTGGTGACCTGAGCTGCCCGAGAGTTGTCTGGGGGTGGTGTCCCGGCACCAAACGGCCGGGCGGTTTTGTTGAGAGCTGTGCTTGGTGCAAAATTATACTTCACGCCTTGGGTATCAGGAGTAAGCACACCCTTTGGAAGAAGACAAGGGGACAAACCAAGCATCATGCAGCCATACTGTGCATTCTGTGCCCCACCCCTCCCACCATCACTCACACGAATTTCTTTAAAAATGGTGAAAATGTTATCAGAGAGAGAGGAGAACAGACAAGGTTTTAGTGCATGCAGTGGTGCAAGTTAAACACAAAGGAACACAAATCCAATACAAAAACAAGGGAAATTGCACATAAACTTAAAACAGGAATAAACTACAAATTATTCAAATTGTCATTTTTTTTACTTTTTTGAAAATTAAGAAAAGGAATTGGCTGGCAAGAAGAGTTGTTCTTGTTTGTTGTAGCCAGTTAATCTGATGCTTGAGACCCATTTTTCACACTACGTACTGAATGAAGTCCTTACTATACAATTTATATTATATTCAGTAGCAATATTAGAGTAGAAATAAAAACTTTGAAACTACAAGATACAATGGTTTATCTTTAACTTTTTTTTTTTAAATCTAGTTAAGATGGACAAAAGTGGGACAATATAACTATATTAGGTAAATATGCCTGTCATATAACTGCCCTTGACTTTTTCTCCCGAGTAGGCTCAATGGAAATAATATGACCCCACAGATTGAGCTGTGAATGGATCACCTTTAATCAAACAACCTTTGTATGTAATATAAAGGAAAACTGCCCATAGCACTTGATTAGATGAGTATGTGTGAAGACAGTTTCAGTTTTATATTATCTTATTTGCAATATAATACAATTTAAATATTTTTTACGTTTTGCGTTAAATTCTATTGAAAGCTAAAATCAATTATGTAGCTTTTTGGTGCATTACTTTTAGGCATGTTTAGCTGCTTGTGGCGCCTAAATTTTAGGAAAAGGAAGTTCCAGCACTAATAACTGACTACATAGATTTGGCACTGAGGCTAAAAGTGTTGGTAATAATTTACCACACACTCATAATTATGAATATTTTTCACACCCAAAAAACTAAGTTAATTAACTGTTTGACTGTTAAATTTGGGCCTAAATACAAACCTAGCCCAAAAACTCACATCAACTCCTAAAATGTACCATTAAGCCTAAGGCAACTTAATAATGGAAAGCAAGTATTAACTTAACCTCAACTTTCTCAAAAACCTAACATAAGACCTCTAAAAATGTAATAGGCTAAAGACTTCTAAATAATTCTCCTAAATCAGGGGTCTCAAACTGGCGGCCCTCCAGCTGTTGTGAAAGTCCCATTGCAAGGCTTACAGTTACAAGCATGACTCCCACAGGCAGAGGCATGATGGGACTTGTAGTTTTGCAACAGCTGGAAGACCGCCAGTTTGAGACCCCTGCCCTAAATCCACCAAAAACATTGCCAAATACTGTATGAATGGAACATACTCTAGCCAATGTGGGACATATCTGTGACTAATTCACTCTAATTTCCACCTTTAGATTTCTTTATTTCATGTTCATAAGTAATCTTTGTCAGCCATGATCAAATTATTTAAAGTGGTTCTGAAGGTTTAAGGGTTTTTTTTTACCTTAAAGCGGTTGTCTAACCAAATTTTGTACTTTTACCTACAGGTAAGCCTATAATAAGGCTTACCTGTAGGTAAAATGAATATCCACTAAACCTGTACGGTTTAGGAGATATTCCCTCTCTGAGATGTTGCGACATTACGGTGCATGCGCCGTATATGTCCCGGCAAAGGCCCGGACCTTGCCGGAAAGACGGGTCCCGCGCGCATGCGTGGGAGTGATGTCTCGCGGCTCCGGCCAACCACAGCGCCGGAGCCGCTTACCCGGAAGCAAGATCCGAGGGAAGATGTCTGCTCCCTCAGAGGGGACCGAGCAGCCCGGTCGGATCTTCGTTTCAAGGTAAATATTTCATAATGAGCTAGTATGCGGTGCATACTAACTCATTATGCTATTGTCTTGCAGGCTTTTATTTATTTATTATTTTTTTTAATGGGTAGACAACCTCTTTGATGCATTCTTTGCATTAAGGTAAAAAACCTTCTGGGTGCAGCTTCTTCCCAGCCCCTCATGCTTATCTGAGCCCCATCTTGCTCTCGTCATTGGCTCACACAGCAGCATGAGCCATTGTAAATCACAGCCAGTGAGTCAATGAGGAGAGAGTGGGAGGTGGGGCAAAGCCAAGCTGTGTGAATGGACACACAGGACCACCGGTGGGGTAGAAGAGGATCAGGGCTGCTCTGTGCAAAACCATTGCACAGAGCAGGTAATAACATGTTTGTTTTTTTTTTAATCTTTTCTGTAGAAACCCTTTAATAAAGTAGTACAATGTGTAGTATTTAAAATCAAATCAATCAGATTTTGGATATAGCTTTGGAGGTAAAAAAAAAAAAATCTGATTGCCCTGAGTAACCATAATTTGAACTATAAGCCTGCCAATATATCAGAAAAACAGCGGGGGAGAAAAAAACACTTTCCCGTTCCTGATGCTTTCACACACTGACCTAAAATGTTCACACTACTTTCTAAAAAGATAGCCTAATCAAAACTTTCCTTGATATTGTTAATTGATGCCAATTTAGCAATCAGGTTGTCATGGTATCTCTATTTTGTTCTCATTGTCATATAAATTCACAACTATGAAAGGGCTCATCATAGCAACTGTCATTTAGCAGTCAACTAGAGATATATTTGTTCCACCATTAAAATTTCAGCAGGTGCATCAAACATGATGTGCATCTGCTTCTTTATGTTGTAAACACTGCTAATTTTATGCCTCATAACAGCCAACTTCAGGACAATATGTTAAGAGGGAAGAGGTCTAGGATTTAAGATACTGCAACAATTATATCTTTTTTTCAATTAATAATGAATAGTTTTATCGCAGCCCTAAGAAGTAATGGAGGAGATCAGCATCACTGAGATGCAAAAAAGGGAGAAAACAAGTATTTTATGAAAAACGCGTGCCAATTTATAATTAAACAGTGCTTTAGCAGCTGTCAACCAGTAGACCAACAATTGTGCTATGTTTTTTATTGTACTTTATAAGCTTCTTTAATTTTGATAGCATCCATTTAAAAAGGATGAAGAGAATGGAAGTAAGTGCTCTAGATTAGGGTTTCTCAACCAGGGTTCCGTGGTACCCTAGGGTTCCTCCAAAGGTTGCTAGCGGTTCCTTGAGCAATGAGCAATTTTTGCCTCTCAGATAAATTCCCACTGACATCATTGATCTTTTTAGCGATCTGTAAGGAGGTAATTCTTCCCAATGACCACAAGTGTAAGGAGCATTCTTCCCACTGACCATCACACTAATGTATTAGGAGTTGTAGATATGAAAATTTTTAGTAGGAGTTCCCTGAAACCAGAACGTTCATTTCAAGGGTTCCTCTGTGTTGAAAAGGCTGAGAAAGGCTGCTCTAGATGTTAAAGTAACTGCATGCAACATTCTTTAAATATCAGTCTGGCTTCAGACAGGTCTATAAAAAGTCTATACACGCATACATTATATTATGAGTAGTGGATGCAGGTTATACGTATGGCAAAAATGTGTTACATTTTATAAAAGACTTGACATGTGTCCATGTTTCACGTGATTTCTGGGGGTAATTAAGATAGTGATGTATTCCTGACAACTGAGCAATCCACTTAAATGGTTTTCTCTCTGTGTTGCTCTCAGTCATCCATACAGTGAAATGATCGTTTTCACTAACTGATTCCATTCAGAAACTCTCATCTTTAGTAACACCAATAAAGATTAGTGAAAGAAGGCCAAATCTTGCGAGTGCAATGGGCAACATGATATGTGTCACCTTGTACATATTCATTGATTGCTCTACTATTTTATAGATTATACTTCCAGCCTCTACATTTTTTTTTGCAAGGTATTTTGGTAAACGACATGAAAGAAATGTAAATTAATAATGGTTGAATCAGCCGAGAAGCTGAATTTTTCATGTACCCTGCTAGACCATGCGGGAGGGCGTGGGAGGAACTGCACAGGGATTATACACTATTTCCCTAAGCTCCTGCAAATAGAGCAATGTGCTGTCAATCTAATTGGATGTATGTGGAGCCAGCCATGGCTATTCACTGATAAGATTATCAATAGTGCCGACCTCTAAAGCCTATTACACACGGGCCCAATGCCGGCAACGTCGGGTGGTTCAATAAAAACTGGTCAACATTCGGCCCAAGTGCATGACAGCTGGTCCGATAGAAGCTGGCCATTTGGCTGGCTTCTGTCGGAGGAGCATGCTGAAAAACCAGAAGCCGACTAGCTCCCGATCAGCGTTCTCAGCCAATGGCTGAGAGTGCTGACCGGAGTGTTCTGGTAGGGGGTCGCCCCCCTGTCAGAACATAATAGCTCAGCAGGGGAGATCACTGTACTAACATCAGATTGTTAGTACAGCGGCTCAGACCTGAGCGGTCCGTTTTCTTTTCTGTTCAACCCACTGGGTTGAACAAAAAAAACCTGATAGTGTGTACTGGGCTTAAGCAGCTACAGCAGCAGCAAGGGGAACAACAATGCCGTGATTTTACTGCAGATAGAAGAGTGATGTCATCCTTTCAAAGGAAGTGCCTTTGTGATAATTCTACTAGCTGGAACAGTTATTTATAAAATGTTTAATGGGTACTTAAAAAAACAAGAGTTTTGGGGCTCATTCAAATTGCCATTTGGAGCTGTACACCACCCCAATCAGCATATTTCTGTAGCGTGTACGGCCAGGTGTTTACATTCAGCTGTGGCCACTCAGCCTATACAAATCAATGACCGGCCGCGAGGCTCTGCGGCTGTCCACATGTTGTCGCAGATAGGGACAGATAATCTGCCCTGGACACAAACAGGTTTGCGTATGTAATGGCTCATCTGTCTCTAGCTGCATGTAATTACTCCTTGACATGATTTCTACAGGCTTCCTATTCACACTTGGCCATACCCACTGCATAAAAAGGCTGTTCTGAGTGTGTACAGTATGAATGTTACAGGTATGGGCAAATATGTGATTTCATAGTATGGCCACAGTTCTACTTTAATAATATATGAAGGAGGTCAGAGTTTCCTTAGCATTAAAGTATCATAGCAACTATCTGTGATTGCATGTGCGATATCTTTCAGGAACTGGGTTAGCGCCAAGTACATTTAATATGTTAGTGATAATTCATCTTCCTCAAGTGCAGTGTTCCCATGAGATCACCTAAGGCATTCTAGCAGCTTAGAATAAAGCAGCCTGTGTTTACACTGAAGGGCACATGCAGCTCCAGGAATGCAGTAGAGGAGAGAAATGCGGCAAATCATGCTGACAGCGGGCAGGAAGAAGTTTGGTGCCAGGCTAGCCACAGCCAGAGGCAAAGGGCCACAGTATAAAGTAAAGAGGACAGGAGAAAGGTTCATTGTGTATACATGTAAGATCAGCAATAGAGAATAAGCAGACAGATTGAAGTTCTACTAATAGAAAGGAAGCAAGGACAGATAAAAATACATAGATATAAATGGATAAAAATAACCACATCCAAGACAAGCACAGACTCAACTCCTCCTCTTTTATCTCCCTCTCCTTCAGTAATGCATACAACCAACACCCACGCACCATTCATCTACTTGTATAAACCATGAAAGAAACTTACCTTTGGCTGATTACTCAATCCCAGTGAGAACCTGCAGAGAGAAAACAAATGTCATTTTATTCAGTTCTAACATCCAAACACTTTTTCAATGAAAAGGACTGCTGCCGTCTGTGAATGGTTATTACCAATCAGATGTTCATTACCTGCTCAGAACTAAAGCCAGCTTGTTGCTGCAGGCTCGGATCTTATTCTGGGCCTCGATATGAGTCATATTTGAGGTGTTTTCTCCATCAATCTGCAACAACCAGTCCCCCACGCTAACACCAGTCACTTCAGCTTTTCCCCCTGGTGTCAGCTGGAACAGAGAAGAAAAGGCACCATTAACACAAAAGGTTAACATATCATGTTGAAAACAAAGTATACTAAAGTCTATTGTCTTTTAAACTGACACAAAACATAAGAAAAAAGAAAAAAAAGAAAAAAACTGATGTATCCTCTATCCACAGTAAACTGCATGAATGGATGAATCGCCGCAGTCATTGTTCGGCTAACAGTGCTACCAATACAAATTTTAGCTGATTCAGCAGGAACTGGCCAAAGTGTAAGGTATGTATGCCCACCCTAAGGGCCCTTTTACACAGGCTTTCCGTTCAGGTCCGCCAGTCAGTTTTTCAGGTGGACCCAATCGGACGCTCCATTCAGCCCTATGGAGAGGCAGATGTCAGCGGTGATCCGATCCTGTCTGGACAGACGGTCCATTTTCATCCGATCTCCATTCCTCCAGAGGACAACGGGGCTTTGGCAGGTTCATCTCCTCACAGTGTGCGGAGACGCGTCTGTCATCCGCCTGCTCAGCGGGGGATCAGCAGATCGATCCCTGCTGAGCAAAGCGGAGTCCGTACATGGACAAGCCCATGTGAAAGGACCCTTAGGCCCTTTGGGTTCATTTCATCAGCTCAGTCACGTCAAAACGGATGAAGTATTCATCAGTTTTTCATCAGTGCCCATCAGTTTTTTCAGTGCCAGTTCACACTAGTGCAATGACAGACATTGCATGTTATAAGCAGTGCATTGCTGTTCACATCACACGCAATAAAAAAAAAAAAAAACGAGGGAACATTGGCCAGTCATTCTTTACAAAAGCCTAATGGCAGGTCTATAGTAACATGAGCACTCAGTTATAATGCACTGGTGGAAATCCACGCATACAACATAATGGTACAGTGCCCCCTGCGGATGAAATACTATTCATTGATGATTGTATATTGTGTTGAGTAAAAATATGAACAGCCAACCTCCAACAAGTGAATTTTGGAACAGTTTGATTCCTTAAATCAAATTAATTCTCTAGGCAAAAACTTGTGTGCCTGCTTTACCATGTACTTGTATGAGAAAGTATCCTGTTCTCTTTGTATTGCTTCCTTTGTGTGAAATCCCTCTGCTTTCTTATTAAAACTGACCACACTAAGCAGAAGAGCACACCATGGTCAGTTCTCCCACTGTGCTGGGAACTGTGCTCTCCTCCAATGATCAGACTTCTGCTGACACCCCCCCCCCCCCCACACACACACACACACACACAGCCATTCGCTGGAAAGCTCAGTGGGCTTGTGTTTCCTCTCCCCCCAGCTCTTATGCAGCTGAGAACAGAGGGAATGTGATCACTTATAACAGAAAGGGGTAAAAAAAGGGGGGGGGGGGTGTATATGTTTTTATATATATCTATACACAAATGTTTTGCCTTTTATTTCTATTTTCAACTGAATGGGTTGTTTTACAAGGTGAGGGTTTACAATCACTTTAGGCATATTTACATAACCAGCTTTGTAAGTGTTCTCTGAAAACAAGTAATCAAATCTAAAATTTCGATCTAGAAGCCTACACCTACAGTGTACATCTACGAGCCCCTAGAGGGAGACAGAAAAAGAGAAAGAAGCCGTTCCAGCAACCTGTGCATGAGCTGGGAAGAGGGCATAGTATTTATAACTTTGAATTCTACAAGCTCAGCATTTCTGGAGGAGCCACATGACAGCACTGGGACACCCTCCCCACCTGTCTCATTTATTCACAATGATCCTTTTCCTCTGTCACTCATTATAAACAGCCAGACCAGCCTGCGGGGAGGGGGCCAATGCTCTTTTTTACCCAATGCAAACATTTCATTAGAAAATATATAGACGACTCCATAGCTAGTGAGAAAATAAAATTGCAGCAACACACAAATTGTAAATAGATGGAATAAAATCAGTGCAAAACAGGCAGCAGCAAGTAAATCCTCCATATCAAGGAGCGCAGTTTCAAACCATCAAGCGGGCTCTTTTTAAAGCATGGAGTACAAACACCTAAAATCTAAATCCTCCTTAAATAGTAACATCAGGTAGACAGTTTGACAATTACTGTCACAATCAATTTGCAGCATTCATTCATGACAAAACTACAAGGGAGAAAAATGTAAGACAAATGCAAATGGGAAGTACAATTCCCAAGAACCATAATACATTTGGGAGATGGCATTCCTCATCAGGTCTGTCTATGTAGAATTATACCATCCAGTGCTACAACCGCCCAGAGGCCACCAGAACATGAAAGAATGGACTCAGTACAATACCATATATTCCTTTAAGGATCTACAGAAGTCCGCTACAGGGAGAGCACAAGTCAGCTCTATCAACTACACAGTGGTGTATCATCCATGGGTGCAGGGTGTTCACTGAACACGGGCCCTGAGGGGTGGGGGGGCCCACTGTGCTCTGACCCACATTGCACCCATGGATGATCTCTCCACCGGGGGTGATCGGTGTGGGCTTGCACACGGGCCCACTAATTTCATGATACGCCCCTGCAACTACATTAATACTTTGCATACAAAGCCACTTCTTTATTCTATTTAAGAACTGATGTCCTCATGCTCCCTTACCTGACCTAAAGCCTAAGGGTCTGTTCACATGGGTGGTCCGCTCGGCGGACTCCACTTCGCTCAGCAGGAGAATCGCTCCGCTGATCCCCGCTCAGCAGGCGGATAACAGATCCGTCCCCGCTCACTGTGCAGAACGGAGACGGACAGAGTCCTGCTCTTCCCTATTTTATCCGATCCCATGCACCAGACCGATGGAAAATAGGGTCTACCTCCGTTTTTGGCGGACCGCATCGGATAGCGGTGGGTGTCATTGGACATGTCCCCTCTGACATCCGCCGCGCCATAGGGGTCAATGGAGCGCCTGATCAGGTCCACCTGAAAAACAGACAGGTGGACCTGATCAGACCGCCTGTGTGAAAGGATCCTAAAGGGCCATACACACGGATGGAAAATCGGGCGGTTCAATAGAAACTGGTCAACATTCAGCTCGTGTGTACAGCAGCTGGTCCGTCAGAAGTCGAAGTTTGGCTGGCTTCTGTTGAAGGGGCATGACCCCAAAAGGTCTGCGAATCGGCACCCTGCTGAGAGGGCTGACCGGAGTGTTTTCTAGCGGGGGGGGGGGGGGGGA
>BLSH010408053.1:315802-342920 GCA_018402905.1 Glandirana rugosa
TAAACCCTCTGCAAGAACACAATAGCACATTGGATTGTTAAGGCCTGTACACACAATGCGAAATTCGGACGGGTATTTTCGTTCGATGGCGGATCGTCCAAAATTCTTACCGTTAGTATGCTTCTTTCGACAGCCAATTTTGTTTTTTCGTAAGACAAAAGATGGATGTGCAAACTAGAAATTTTTTTTTGAACGGCAAATCAGCATCCGAAAAAAATCGTATGACCATGGCTACGCATACTCAGAAACTAAAAAATACATACAAAACAATTTAACACATTATGTCACTTCTAACGTTGAATTCGGTTAGAAAAATTTTCGTATCGTTAGTACGCTCTCCACTTTCGACATGAGACAAGCATCCAACAAAAAAAAAATGGACGTTCTGTCATCCGAAACTCGCATCGTGTGTACGAGGTTTTACTACAGAGTAGAGCCACACGATTCTGGCTAAAATGAGAATCACATGTTTTTTTTGCTTAGAATAAAGATCACTATTCTCACGGCGTTACATCATCTTTCACATTATATAAAAAAATTGGGCAAACGTTACTGTTTAGTTTTTTTAAATCTCTGAAGTGTATTTTTTCCCAAAAATTTGTGTTTGAAAGACCACTGTGCAAATACAGTGTGACATAAAATATTGCAACAACTGCCATTTTATTCTCTAGGGTCTCTGCTAAATAAATATATATGTTTGGAGGTTCTAAGTAATTTTCTAGCAGAAAATACTGATTTTAACTTGTAAGCAACAAGTGTCAGAAATAGGTTTAGTCTTTAAATGGTTAAAGTGATTGTAAAGTCTCGTTTTTTTAAAAAAAAAAATAAACTGGTTATACTTACCTCCTCTGTTGCAGTGGATTTGCACAGAGCAGCCCCGATCCTCCTCTTCTTGGGTCCCGCTTTGCTGCTCCTGGCCCCTCCTCCTATCGACTGCCCACACAGCCAGCAGCTTTCTATGGGGGCACCCGAGCCAAGTCAGAGCACAGTGTATTCATTTCAGACACGGAGCCCTGACCTGGCCCCGTCCCCTCTCCACCATGATTGGCTGGCTGACTTTGACAGATGTGGGAGCCAAAGGCGCCGCTGCTGTGTCTCAGCCAATCAGGAGGAGTGTCTCGGACAGCTTACACATTCATGGATATCTCTGGAGAGAGATGGGGCTCAGGTAAGTAATTAGGGGGGCTGAGGAAGGCTGCTACACACAGGAGGTTTTTTTTTTAGCTTAATGCATAGACTGCATTAAGCTAAAAAAAACCTTCTGCCTTTACAACCCCTTTAAAAACTGGCCTCATTTACAGACTGAAGTTCATCCCTTTGATCTAAAAGATACTTTGTTTATAAATATCTCCCAGCGCTGACAATGTTGATAAACATTTGCCTACTTTTTTTTGACAGCTCTGAGTGAGTATAGAACGTCTCTGCACTTACATGAATGAATCGTATAAATTCTGCATAGGGATTGTGAGGCGGGTTGAATCGAGATCGCGATTTTTTAATGGTTAATGGTGCAGCTCTAGTACAGAGGCTCCTCCTGAGCTCCTCAGCTTTTTTCATTCAGCCCGCTGGGTTGAACGAAAAAAAAAAAAAAAAACTAGTGTGTATCAGGCTTAAGCATGTTAGATATCATGGCCTCTGGCTTGGATAAGCCGGTAGTGCTTCCACTTCCACCTGATAATTCCTATTTATAAAAAATGCTTAACCACATATTTTTATTATTGATTTCAGGTACTTATATAGTACCATCCACTTACGCAACGCTTTACATACATATTGAACATTCATATTGGTCCCTGCCCTCAAAGAGCTTACAATCTAAGGTCCCTAATACACATTCATACATACACATATTAGGGCCAATTTAGACAGGAGCTAATTAACCTACCAGCATGTCTTTGGAGTGTGGGAGGAAACCGGAGTACCCAGAGGAAACCCGCACAGGGAAAACATGCAACTAGGCAGATAATGCCATGGTTGTGGGTCCAAATCGACGACACTAGTGAGCTCTCATACTTGTATACACCTTATGGATCATAGAAATCTTAACATTTCAGCTATGGACTTATTGATTTGAAAGGTACTAGGTCGTTACGTATAATACTGCTATATATAATGCTTTCTTTTGGGGAAGGGGCAAAAAAGGCTTTCTTCTGGTAATATGGTCTTACACATGTTATTCAACTTTGTTTCCCCAACTCCCAGTTTTCATTAGCAGGTCGTGGCAATCTTATCTAGCGAACACTATGTAATGAATAAGGATAGCTGATGACAAAGACCCTGAAAACATTATCAGAGACATCCTTCTGTATAACCCTTGAAGGCAACATTCTGAGCATTTTCAGCAAGCAAACATTTTTGAGTTATTGTTATAAAGTTCACCTTAAAGTAGAACCAAAGGCAACGCATTTTTTCTTTTTTTTATTTTAGATTTGGAGTTAGGCCCCTTTCACACGGGTAGGCCTGCCTGTTTTTCAGGTGGATCTGATTGGACCCTGCATTGTCTTCTATAGAGACACATGACCACTGACACCCGCTGCCATCTGATCCGATCCTGTCCGCCAAAAACAGACAGATGGTGGTCCTATTTTCCATCCGTCCAACGGATCGGATCAGATGGCATTGGATGAAAAATGGACAGGTGGACAGATATCCATCTGATTGCCCCAAAGAGGAGAGCAGGACTGTGTCCATGTCTGCTCTGTCATCCAAGGGCTGCTAAAACCAGGCAGTTGAGCCGCACTTTTACTGCTGTCACCTGCCCACCTAAAAAATGACATCCAGCCACTCATGGATGCACACACACCACAGACTTGATGCTGTGCTTCACAGCTGTGGCGAAAACTAAAGAGCGTGTAGCATAATGCCACCGAATGTGACCAATGCAAGGCTATAGGGCCCCATGTGTGCCTGCTCACCGCTTGTCAAATGCTCTCTGAAAAGCAATTTGAGTGTGGATCATTCTTCAAAGGGCAACACATATGTAAACAAGCCCTAAGGTTTAGCAGTAAAAATAGGTGATTGAGCTGTATTTTTATCACTCCTCAATCCCCCTTTGCTAGGCAGCTGGATGGGGTTGTACATGTGACACAGATGTTTTGCATCACAGCATGGCAAAAAATGATCCCCTATCATCCATCATGTTCGGCAGTGGTATTGAGGTGCAGCGGCGTTTATTGGCGTCCAGCGTTTGTGGTCAGAAGAACCACTCTTGAACGCCAATTCAGGGCATTCAGATAATAGCCCAAAAATGCCACTGCTGTTAAATGACAATCAACATCCATGATAGGATAACAAAGCATTTTTGGGTGGTTAAAACAAAAACGCCCTAACGACCATAAACGGTCGTTTATCAGCTTCAGTGTGCATGGAGCCTAATAAGATTGTAAAATTCATACCGTTCCATTTTACATGTATTGCATCTAAAAAATTAATTTAAAATGATACATTCTTTTTAAGAGATTATCCTGGAGAGCCCTAGGTGAACGGCAGTGAAGCTGATCATGGCAGCCAAATGCTGTGATGGTGGGAGGCACCTGATGACTGACAAGCTTTCAACAAATGAGCCTGGCCACCAGCTCCAGCAACACAAGACACTGAAAGGACAGGTGTACTGTGACTTTAACGTGTGATTCTTAAAGCATGCAATGAGTGGGTGGCGAGAATAGGAACAAACTGTACACACCGCTGCTTCCAAAGGAAAATATATTATTAGAAATCATATTGCTGTGCTGTAAATTTTGTTCACTGAACACCAAGATTTCTGTATGTTGTCATCGTGGCCAGAACCACGCAAGTATTAATTACTGGCAAGAACAGAATCCGAATGTGCGCACTAATAATTAATCCAACTGTGACAACACAGCCAGTTTACATTAGTGCTGTAAACAGGAGTAATTAAAGTGCCTATAATGTATCAGGCCATTTAGGATACTGAAGGGGACTGCTGACCTGTGCAGGGAGGTAAAACATCTTCTGCAGATGACATCTTCCCAGTCTGTGATCCAACAACAAGATCCCGTCATACGATGATTCCAGCTCTCGTTTTAGGGGATTGTTACTAGGACCCCACTATTAGCATTGAGATCTACTTACATAGAATTTCTCCAATACATGAATTTAGATTGAAATACTCACTGATCTGTTTATCTGGGTCAGTAACTCAGAAGGTAAATAAACCAGTGGATCAGCAAGTTAATCAGGCAATAAAAGTGACTTGTCATGCGATTTGACATGTCAAATCCTATGAAAACTTGCACCCTATTGTAGGCAATGGCACTGTTCAAATCAGTGCGATTCTAACTAAGCAGTGCCGCACAGATGTCTTCAAAGTCGCACCGCGGTTTTGAAATCGTGTAATTTCAGATGAAGTCGCATGATTTCAAAGCCGCATTCAATGTGAACGAGGGCTAAGGCTTTAAGGGGGGGGGGGGGAGACTATATTTAGTACATACCTGCTAAGTAATGGCTGCCTGAAGGCATTTATTTCTGCTCATCGAGATCACAGTAACCCCCTTCCCCCTTATGCGCATCAAGATTTATCTTCCCTTTTCTACAGAAGGCCTATAGCCTGGTAAATACTTTCTTTTTCGTTCATCCTCAAAAAAACGGAGGAACTCGCTGTACTTACTATGCAATGTTAGTACAGCAATCTCCTCACTGAGCTATTCAGTGTTCTGATAGGAGGAGGAAGCGGATGGGGATGGGATGGGATGGGATGGGCCCCCCCCCCCCCATTGGCTGCAAGCGTTGCGGTCGACTGCTGTTTTTCCAGCATGGACAAATAAGGAGAACTCCCTCAAGGGATGAGACTTTTAAGGCACAAAATATATGATAGTCGGTTTAAAATTTATTGGTCCCTCTATCAGGTGCTATCTCTATGTTTTTCCAGCATGGGGTGAATGTTGGCCGGTTTCTGTTGAACTGGCCAATACCGACCAATATTTGACCCGTGTGTTCCAGGCTTAAGCCATATTTGTTTAGACACGATCCTGGGTCAGGATCTATTTCTTTTAGATTGTAAGCTATACTAAGGAGGACCCTCTGATCCCTCTTGTATTGAATTGTATTATAACGGTATAACACACACACACAATCTCACAAAAGTGAGTACGCCCCTCACATTTTTGTAAACATTTTATTATATCTTTTCATGTGACAACACTGAAGAAATGACACTTTGCTACAATGTAAAGTAATGAGTGTACAGCTTGTATAACAGTGTAAATTTGCCTTCCCTCCAAAATAACTCAACACACAGCCATTAATGTCTAAATCACTGGAAACAAAATTTGGCCCAATTAGCCATTTTCCCTCCCCATCATGTGACTCATTAGTGTTACAAGGTCTCAGGTGTGAATGGGGAGTAGGTGTGTTAAATTTGGTGTTATTGCTCTCACTCTCTCATACTGGTCAATGGTAGATCAACATGGTACCTCGTGGCAAAAAACTCTGAGGATCTGAAAAAAAGAATTGTTGCTCTACATAAAGATGGCCTAGGCTATAAGAAGATTGCCAAGACCCTGAAACTGAATTGCAGCACAGTGGGCAAGACCATACAGCGGTTTAACAGGACAGGTTCCACTCAGAACAGGCCTTGCCATGGTTAAAGAAGTTGAGTGCACGTGCTCAGTGTCATATCCAGAGGTTGTCTTTGGGAAATAGACGTATGAGTGCTGCCAGCATTGCTGCAGTGGTTGAAGGGGTGGGGTGGTTAGCCTGTCAGTGCTCAGACCATACGCCACACACTGCATCAAATTGGTCTGCATGGCTGTTGTGCTAGAAGGAAGCCTCTTCTAAAGATGATGCACAAGAAAGCCCGCAAACAGTTTTCTGAAGACAAGCAGACTAAGGACATGGATTACTGGAACCATGTCCTGTGGTCTGATGAGACCAAGATAAACTTATTTGGTTCATATAGTGTGGCGGCAACCAGGTAAGGAGTACAAAGACAAGTCAAGCATGGTGGTGGGAGTGTCATGGTCTGGGGCTGCATGAGTGCTGCCGGTACTGGGGAGCTACAGTTCATTGAGGGAATTATGAATGCCAACGTTTACTGTGACATACTGAAGCAGAGCATGACCCCCTCCCTTTGGAGACTGGGCCGCAGGGCAATATTCCAACATAACGACCCCAAACACACCTCCAAGACGACCACTGCCTTGCTAAAGAAGCTGAGGGTAAAGGTGATGGACTGGCCAAGAAATCTCCAGACCTAAACCCTATTGAGCATCTGTGGGGCATCCTCAAAAGGCAGGTGGAGGAGTGCAAGGTCTCTAACATCCACCAGCACCGTAATATCGTCATGGAGGAGTGGAAGAGGACTCCAGTGGCAACCTGTGAAGCTCTGGTGAACGCCATGCCCAAGAGGGTTAAGGCAGTGCTGGAAAATAATGGTGGCCACACAAAATATTCACACTTTGGGCCCAATTTGGCCATTTTCACTTAGGGGTGTACTCACTTTTGTTGCCAGCAGTTTAGATATTAATGGCTGTGTGTTGAATTATTTTGAGGGGACAGCAAATTTACACTGTTATACAAGCTGTACACTACTCACTACTTTACATTGTAGCAAAGTGTCATTTCATGTGTTGCCAGATGAAAAGATATGATAAAATATGTACAAAAATGTGAGGGGTGTGTGTGTATATATATATATATATATATATATATATATATATATATATATATATATATATATATAAATGCACTATACAACGTTGTGAATCCTGTATTGTAACAATAAGGCTGCATTCACACCTGAGTGACACAGTTTCGGGCATATTTGAAGCGTTTTGTTGCGCGTTTTGTATCGCGACATCGGGCGTTTGCAAACGCCTGATGTCGCACTAATACGCGCGTTTGGCGCTTTTCCATTGATTCTATGTCAATACAAAAGTGTCAGAAACGCTGGAATATGCCCGATTTGTGCAACAAAAATACCTCCGGGAGTAGTTTGAGCTTCAGGCGTTTGGCTTTTTTGCTTCAGGTGTTTTTCATTTTCTTCCGCTCTAGCGTTTTGTAGCTTCATGCTTCAGGCATATTTGAGCTACAAAACGCTCAGGTGTGAATGGAGCCTAAACCTTTCCAAGGCTAAGATGCTGGCCCAGAGATGAAACAATGATGAACAGTATTATCCCGAGAAACTAAGGCAGTTGCAGTAACCCACAGTTATACAGTATCTTCCACTGGAGGGTCTTTTGTTGTGTAAGGGTTTAGTTGAAGCATGGAAAATGAGAGGGATTTGGTAGAGTTGGAGAGGGAAATTGGGGTTTCTGCATCCATAGGGTTGTAGATGAAAGAGAAGAGTAAATGTAGTAGAAAAAGTAAGACCTTTCAGGAAGGAAAGGGGTCGCTTTGCCACTTCAACATGCAGTAATTCCCCTACTTACGAATGAGTTCCATTCTGGGAGCTTGGTCATCAATCCAACTTGTTCTTAAATCCAGCAGTCCTGTCAGAACACTAAGGCACAACATGGGAGATCACTGCACAAACATTGCTTGTGTTGGTACGGCGATCTGTCAGGTTTTTTTTTGTTCAGCCCACTGGGTTGAATGAAAAAAACTGAGTGTGTGTACTCAGCTTTACAGAATTGGACATGCAAACACACATTCGCATCTTTGAAAATTCGCAAGTCGCATGTAGGGGACTTACTGTGTGTGGAGTTTCTGGTGCTACATAAAGGGTAGTTATTAGGCTGTGGAGTTTGGGTCATATGTAAGCAATGATATTCCAATAGAGATAGACATAGTGGCTACCAGACCAGATACTGAGCACATATAAAAAGGAATCTGTATGGGCAATTTCCCCAAGAGTCCCTGAGATATTGGAAAGTTCTAACGATGACTATCATTAGGAGACTATTCATGTATTTGTACACATTTCATGGATCACCAGCGAAAAACCAAAGAATTTTTATATGCGAGAAGGAAAGAGGTGTTGATCATTTTCGATGGGGTAGATGAAGTCAGTGAAAAACTTAACAATGTCCTATTGGTTGAGGGATTGTTGTAAAGTGGTGTCAGGGATATCGTTCTGCGATTTGGGGACAACCAGATCAAATTATAGATAGGGCTGGTGAGCCGTATACGATACCCAAATAGATCCAGAAGAGTGGTTTGTGAATGGCATGGAAAGAGACTAAGGGAGCTTTTTGCGCTGCTGTGTAATATTTTCCCTGGTTACAGATGTTAAGTCCAACCGTTATTTTATGGCAGTATAAAATTTGGGTGGTTATTTTCAGTTTGTTAGTGTTCCATAGGAAGTTCAAAACTTTCCTTTGTTCAAAGGGTAGACTTTGATTAGGCAGTGAGATCAGAAAAACCCTGAAATGGTAAAGAAGCTTGGGAGGTAGGACATTTTATTATGTGTGTTGTGCCAAACCCAGAAATAGGGAGGGTTTGTCAAGCTGCAAGTAGGCCCAATTGTTCCTTAAAGAGAGCTGGCTAATTTGCTTTATACTGATTTAAAAACGGTAGTGACAGCAATGCCCAGGTATGGTATTTTGTTGGACCAAGTAAAGCTATAGTTTATATGAAGTTGAAGTAGGAGGTGCAGGTTTAATGTTTGGAAACTCTGATTTTGCTTTCTTGATGTCAGCAAAGGCTGAGAGGGTATTGAAAAAGTTGGGTGGAGATGTGTGGGGAGATGTTTAACCACTTCAGATCCGCGATATAGGCGATTGACGGCTACAGCGCGGATCTACTTTGCTGGGGCGCTGTCAATTGACGTCCGCCCCTTTGCGCGCTCCCCGCGCACCCTCACAGCCGCCACCGGCGAGATCTCGCAGCCACCGCACGCTGCGTGAGTGTGCCCGCGGGTTGGGTGGACTCGAGGTCTGCTGGAGAACCGCGATCATCTAACAGAGAGCAAGAACAGGGAACCACCGATGTAAACTCGCCGGTTTCCTGTTCTGTGAGGGGGGACATGACAGGATCTACTGATCCCTGTGATCGGGATCAGTGAGATCTGTTATGCCCCTGCCAGCCCAGCCCCCACACAGTTAGAAAACAGTGAGGTAACACAGTTAACTCCTTGATCACCCCCTTAGTGTTAACCCCTTCCCTGCCAATGACATTTATACAGTAATCAGTGGCTAGTTTAAGATCTGATCGCTGTATAAATGTCATTGGTCCCAAAAAAGTGTCAAAAATGTCCGACATGTCTGCTGCAATGTCGCAGTCCCAATAAAAATCACAGATCACTGCCATTACTAGTAAAAAAAAAAATAATAATAATAAAAACACCATAAATCAATTCCCATAGTTTGTAGACACTATAACTTTATATAATATACGCCTACTGCGATTTTTTTTTTTTACCAAAAATATGTAGAAGAATACATGTCAGCCTAAACTGATGAATAAATTTGTTTTTTTTTTGGACATGTATTATAGCAAAAGGTAAAAAATATTTTGTTTTTTTCAAAATTGTCACTCTTTTTTTGTTTATAGCCCAAAAAATAAAAACTGCAGAGGTGATCAAATACCACCAAAGGAAAGCTCTATTTGTGGGGAAAAAAAGATGTCAGTTTTGTTTGGGTACAATGTCGCACGACCACGCAATTGTTATTCAAAGGGTGACAGCGCTGAAAACTGAAAATTGGCCTGGGCAGGAGGGGGGTATAATTGCCCAGTAAGCAAGTGGTTAATATAATATTGCCAGCAAATAGCAGTTTCTAGGCCATGGATTGCACGCTAAAGAACCAGCATAAAATAATATTGGAGTTAGGTAGCAGCCCTGTCTAGTGCCCCATTGTATTGGCAAATCTTGTCAATTTTATCATTGTGGATGGCTGAGCCTATAGAGCTGCGATCCAGACCATAAAGTCATCTCAATGTTCCCTTTTACAGAGGCAAAGTGCATATACTGCCATAAGATCTTGTCAAGGGCTTTGCAAACGTTGAAGGAAAGCAGCATGGTTTTCAGGAATCTGGTGTTGCCTAAAGCCTCGTACACATGGGATGACGATCGTATACAACAGGTCGTACGAACGACCGTTGTATGCGAAATCGATCGTTAGTACGCGCGATAAGAACTGCCGACGTACGACGGTCGTACAACGGGAGTTGTATGAGCAAACTAGAAAAACTTGTTCGTACCAACAAGCGGTCATACGACCGTTGTATCGTGCGTACAGAGAAGTTGGTACAACAAGTTGTATTGTGCAAAACACGCATGCTCAGAAGTCAGGAACGGCCCGGATGCTAATTACATGCACCTGAACGTTCTTTCTTTGATCGTACGATCGTGTAGTGCAGTCAGTATGCTAGATACAACAGCCAACATATGATTTGAGACGATCATACGTAGGATCGTCACCCCGTGTGTACAAGGCTTTAGTATGTCTCCCGCTAGTATCAATGGCACAAAGTGTACTTGGCCTGTGTATAAGTTGGCCTAGGAAAGGGCTCATTCTTGTGGCCAAAACTTAACAGAATTGTCAAGTCTGTGTTCAGAAGCAAATTAAATCTGTAATTAGGCAACAATTATGAACACACACACACCCACACAGGTTGAATTGTATGGACTGGTGTCTTTATTCAACCTTACCAACTATGTGCCCAAGGTGGGTTTAGGTATCATGACAATGTTAGCTGACAGATACACAGCTGAAATGGGGTTGCCCTTCTTGAGAAAATTAAAGTTTGCAGTTCATTTGAGTACAAGAATGTCAGACAATGCTTTGTTAGGCTGCATTCCCACCTGGGCGTTTTGTAGTTTGAAGCCTGAAGCTACAAAACGCAGGGGTTTAAAAAATCAATAATTCTCTATAGAGATGGTTCACATGTCCACTCAAAAACGCCTGAAACCAAAATGCCTGAAAACACCTGAAGCTCAAAAAAGTTCTGGAAGTATTTATGTAGCTTGATTTGGGGATTTTCTACTTTTTACACTGGTGACCTTTTGACCTGTACAAAATCGCGGGAAAAATCGTGGCAAAATCGTGGTAAAAACCGAGTGTATTTCTGCCTGAAAACGCTACGCCCAGGTGTGAATGCAGCCTAAAACAAGTGTAGCTATCTAGGCCTGATCTTGGGTTTGTTTTGACAGATCTGATGGCAATGCATTTCCTCCGTGATGTCAGAGTTAAGCAAGAAGAGGTATTGTTCTGGGATGGTTGGAAGAATTCCTCCACTTTCTTTAAAAGGAGTGGACCAAGGGAAGTTTAGAGTTGGGATGTCCAACATTGTATGACACTTTCAACCATCTCTTATTGGAAGTGCCACCTTGTCAGTGCCATCCAGTGCCATCTGCCAGTGCCATCTGTAATGATATCACGTGCGGGACACACTAAACTTGCAACCATTTTGTGCAGGGTCAACCATGACGGTTCTAACTTAGGACAAACACCCTGCAATGACCTTACTCCTCTTCCTCCCTCCCGTCAGGTTAGGAATGGCTCACCGTACAGGCCCCAATAGGTCTGGAGGTGTTTTGCCAAGCCTGATCATAAACAAATAAATCAGATCCATTAAGAGATAGCACAGGATGCCTGGATATAATGAGGGTCATAAAACAAACGGCACTCAGGTAGCTGTGACCTTTTCAGAGACCCTTAATCAATTGAAAGCGTAGAAATTTACCCATGTTTCATAACTCCAGATAGGAACGTGACATCTTAATAAAAAGTACATATTTGAATGCGGAATTGGACCCGGAACAAATGGAGTCCAAATATCGATAAGTCAGGTCATATGGGGGACCCCTGGTCTTTTCTGTCCCCCCAGGGTAATGGAATAGTGACAAATCTGTCGTGTTTGGACTTATTTTAATGCAACTTGAATGCTGAGCTCGAATTCCTTAATATTGGGTCTGCACTGTGATCATATCCTGAGATATGATTTTGATACAGCAAATTGCATATCAGGGAGGGTTGTTATTCCACGGTCCGCCCCGGACAGACCACAGGCCCTCCTTACCCATGTGAGTGGTCAGGGGCATATGGCCCCACCCCTTTGCTTCCAGAGAAAAAGGGAATAGACCGGACAGTGAGGGGTTCTCACCTTGCCATCAAAGAACAACCATCTGAGAACCTGAGGACTCACTGGCCAATCTCTGATCAATCACAGACATTTAACTGCAAGTATCTTTCTTTCTCCCCTTCAAATCTGCCTTATCTCTTTGCTGCTGTATATTATGTCTTTATTGCTTTGTAACACCATTGTTCTGTAAATATTTTATCTGCACCAATTTTGACCTTTTCATTATTAAACCTTATTCTGAAAATTGTTAATCTTGTCCCTAAAGCTCTTAATGCAAGCTATAACGAACCTGTTCCTTGAAGAGTGCTACTGGTTGGGATAAATCACCTGAATATTCATGTCTGTGGCGACAGCATGTGTTACAGGTGATTATTCTAAAATCATAAGTGGTATTGCTAAGATCCGGATCTTCTGGCCGGCATCCAGAAGTGGTGGCAGTGAAAGGGCTAATTGCTTGAATTCACCCGGTAACACTCGCTCTCAGGCTGCTGGCAACTAGATGGTGGTCCCGCAAGCTGAAAAATCATTGTGCTTTAAACAGCTGAGAGTGGCATTGTTACGTTAGTGACAAGCGCAGTGTGAAATCAGGGGGGGGGGGTCCTCTGTCACCGGTTAGTGAGGAGGGCAGTGATCTGATACCCGTGTTCGTCACACCATCCAGTGTCACCTGTCGGTGCCACCTGCCAGTGCCACCTGCCAGTGCCAATCAGTGCCACCTGCCAGTGCTTCCAATCAGTGCCCATCAGTGTCGCCTGTCAGTGCCCATGCACAGGTAGGTTGCATATGACAACAATGTAAAAATATAATTTTTTTTTAAAGAACTGTCATTTTTTCATTTTCATTTCATGGTCATTGTTTCGGCACCAAAATTTACATTCGGTGCACCACTACTTTCAAGAGCCAATCACGACAATTCATGCCAAATTATCCAATGGGACAAGCATTAAAAAGGTTTCTCATACGATACCAGAAAATACAATACAATACATTACATCACATCATTTCCAAATTTTTATTCGGTTGTATGAGAATTTTCGTAACTTTAGTAATCTCTTCATTTTCAATATGGAGAGTAGCATGCAAAAAAAAAAACAATCATTCGTCCAATAATCTCATCGTGTGTACCAGGCATAAATGAAGGCATTTGTATAAATTCACCATTACGGTTCTCCAGCAATTCTTCATGCAGGAGGCAATTTGTGTACTAGTCTGCAATTATCCACCCAAGGCCAAGTTCACGTAAATATAGCAATTTCCATTGCATACGTATTTGGCACTGGCTGGGTACTGCATGAGTTTATCTGACAGCCTAACAGAAAGGAATAAGAATTTGATAGGAGTACAGTACACACATACAAGTTTACAGCTTGGCATGACCTTCCATTCCAACCTTTTTTTAGTTGTTTTATATGCTTAGTCACCCTGTAGCTGTGTCACTGACCCCCACAATATGTTCTACTTCATACTTATAATCAACTACAGAGCACAAGTGCCTACCATCTAATTTGTGGTATTGGTGACGCAAGTTCCATCAGCAGACGCTGATTTGCAATAAGGACCTCCTACTTCACGGGCCAACTCTTTAAAATGGGTGCGGGGGTGGAGGAAACTAGACCTATTAACAGGTCTCCTGGCAACAATTCCCTATTTCACTTGAGCTGGGCCCTTGTCTTCTGGGTTCTAGCATGGCTTGTCTTGAAATAGCTCTGCTCAAAACAGCAACCTGTTGTGCTCTGAGCAACCAAATCTATTTTAAAGAACAGCCTGCAGGGAAGCAAAGCAAGGAGAGGGGTCTGCAATTACAGAAATGCACTCTGCTTTGCTTCTACTTTGCTGTAAAAAAAAAATGATACACACACACACACCTTCATTTAAAAGGATTCTGTGAAACAAGACAAATACAAATGTTTCGATAACACAAATGTTTCTTTTTTGATCCCATGCAGTAAGAGAAAAATATTAAATGCCAAGTCATTAACCACTTCAGCCCCGGAAGGATTTCACACTTCAGGACCAGAGCACTTTTTGCGATTCGGCACTGCGTCGCTTTAACTGACAATTGCGCGGTCGTGCAACGTTGTACCCAAACAAAATTTGTGTCCTTTTTTCCCACAAATAGAGCTTTCTTTTGGTGGTATTTGATCATCGCTGCATCATTTCTGATCTCCGCTATAAACAAAAGAAGAGCGACAATTTTGCAAAAAAAAAAAAAAACAAATTTCTTACTTTTTGCTAAAATACAAATACAAAAAAAAATACAAAAAAACATTTTTTTTTCAATGGTTTTGGCCGATTTATATTCTTCCTCATATTTGTGATAAAAAAATTGATTGGTTTGCGCAAAAGTGGCCGCGTTTACGGATGATGAGAATTCATTTCTGGGGTTTTTATTTTTTTTTATTTTTTACTAGTAATGGCGGCGATCTGCGATTTTTAGCGGTACTGCGATATTGGGGCAGACATGTCGGACTATTTTGACACTTTTTTGGGACCATTGGCATTTATACAGCGATCAGTGCTATAAAAATGCACTGATTACTGTGTAAATGCCATTGGCAGTGAAGGGATTAACCTGCAGGGGGCGCTCTAAGGGTTAACTGTGTTCCCTGGGCGTGTTCTAACTGTGTGTGGGCTGCCCTGGCTGGGGAAGGGAAGTGATCACAGCTTCCATGTAGAGGTAGGCTGTGATCACAGTCCTTCCCCCTCTCACAGAACGGAGGTCAGTGTTTACTTACACGGACTTCCCTTCTTTCACTCCGGGGGGGCATCGCAGGTAGCCGGCGGAGATTGAGTCCGCCGCACCCGCTCCCTGGCCCCCCTGAACACAGTGAGCGCGCGGGCGCGCCTCCGGCGGCACGCGCACGCTCACAGTGCGCGATCTCGCAGCCGCCGTCGTATGATGGCGGTTTGCGTTATCGAGCCACTTTGTCGCCGTCAACCTGCGGTTGATGGTCGGCAAGTCATTAATATGCATTGGAATGTATGCTGTCCATTTTTGCTTGGAGGAAAAAAAGGAAGGCAGTACATATCGTGCCAAGAAGGACATGTTAAGGGTTAAAGGGCAATTCCACTCAGAGGAGATGCAACTGTGACCTAAGGCTGGATTCACACTTATGCATTTTTAGTGCTTTTTGCATTTTGCAGATTTGCACTGCAATCCATTTAAAGGGGAAGTAAACCCTGATGTGAACTCTGATTGGTTTACTTCCTCTTAATCACCTGCAATGTATAAGCATTACCTGCCACAGACGCCCGCGCTGTCCCCACAGAAGGAAGCGTCCCTCATCCTTCCGGGGCCACAAACTCCGGCGCTGTGACTGGCTGAAGTCGCGTGACGTCACTCCCGAGCCACCAATCGCAGCACAGTTTCAGTGAAGAAACGGCATGGAGGTTTCTGCACTGCGCATGTGCCGAATGACGTTGGCACATGCCAGTATAGTGTATGTCTCCTTAACCGTACAGGTTTAGGAGATATACAGATAAGCTACAGGTAAGCCTGATTACAGGCTTACCTGTAGTTTAAAGTGGTTGTCAAGAGTTGACAACCACTTTAACATGGTTTCCCATGGAACAAGTCCTGCGCAAATCTGCAAAATGCAAAAAGCACTAAAAATGCATAGGTATGAATCCAGCCTAAAGGGCTGCACAAAAGTGGCCCTATAATCACCATATTTTTGGACTCATGTTACCATGCTCCTTTCCCAGCGAAAATCTTCACACATTTGGATGGTAGTAACAGTGTAAATACCTCACTGAAGGCCACAAACTTGCATATATTTAAAACATATACAATCTTAAAGCTGGCCAACTGAGAAATCTATGAGACTGTAGGAAAGGTGAAAACATAATAAAAGCCCTTTAATTGGTGAAAAAGGCAACATATTTACAGTATGCTGCATTTATTCAGTATAGGGCAAAATGTAATTTAAATTTATTAGCCACTCTCCCCTCTTCCCTCCTCTGCTGAGCTAGGGCCGTGTTAGGATCTAAACTTCAGTAGTGCGTCATTTCTGCTGATGTAATAAGATAATTTTACTTAGCTGGAACTGATGTCAGTCAAGGGGAAGGAAAAGGGGAGTGCAGCAATGATAATAGCGGGACGTGCTGATACTGTGTGCCTAAGCTTGTACATTTGTGGGAGTGCTGAGCACAGTTAGAACACTCTACTGGATTAGAGCTATTGCAGTTGTCACCATTAAAAAGGAAGTAGCATGCTGGCTGTAAGAACTGGCAGGATCAACAGGTAAGGTAATATTTAATACATTCCAATCAGAAACAAAAAAAGCTGTGTTTACTGACTTAAGGGTTCAACCCCTACAACATATTATTTTTATATTTTTACCAACCTGCAGGGAATATAATAAGGTATAAAATGTCTTGCCTTTAGAACCACTTTAAAGCCCAACTCAATCCTCCCCCCTCCCTTGCTTGCCAATATTAAAATAAAAGAAAAAAATCAATTGCATACTTGGGCTTAAGGGCCGGTTCACACTGCTGTGTGCGACCAGTTCGGATGTGACTCGCACCACACTGCAGTGTGAATCACATGCGATCTCTGTGCGATGCAAATTCAGCCATAGACATAGTATGGCTGAATTGGCATCGCAATCAGAGCAAACTTGTATAGGACCCTTTTTTACCACAGCAGCAGAATCGGATTGCATGGGTGTTCACACCATGTGATCCAATTCCTGTGCGAGTTTGCAGTGTGATATGCGAACTGATTTGGGGGTGTCATTAGCTTTCTATTGACGCTCCCGCAGTTTGCATAGTGCAGTGTGAACTGCCTCCAGGAGACATGCGATGCGGGAACCCACAGTGGATTTGCAGGGTTCCTGCATCGCGGCATGCGAACCGGCCCAAGGACACTTTCACACTGGGGGTGGTGGGGCGTTAGCAGTAAATCCCCGCTAGTCACAGTGGGGATTTATCGCTGTTATAGCGGTGCTACGGCGGTGGGAGCGGTGAGCTTTTAACCCCCCAAGGGGTTAAAACGGGGTTAAAAGTGCCCACTCTCCGGGCTTCCAAGGCGGTGTGCAGCCGATTCAGAAGCGCTACCCCATTTTTCAATGGGCAGGGACAGCGCACCGCACCAAAAGATGCGACTTGCAGGACTTTTTGTAACGTCCTGCAAGCACACCGCCCCAGTGTGAAAGCACTCCGGCTTTCACATTGGGGTGGATGGGGAGTGACTTTTGAGGCGCTTTACAGACGTTATTTTTAGCTAAATAGCGCCTGTAAAGCTCCTCAGCGTGAAAGGGGTCTTAGTTGCCATTGGGGGAAAAGACGACAGACCTACTCTTCCCCAACCCACTGGCTCTGAGAAGAGCTGCCCTTTAAACAGTCTTCGAATACACTTTGCTGTATTGTTGTTGGAATTCATTATGAATTAGCCTTTTGTGTTTTCAGCACTATTTAAATCTGGCAACTAATGGATGTGTAATGAATAATTAGGCAGAACATTGAATAAATAAAGCAGCCTTTAAAACAAGCTATACCACGGTGTAATTATAGGTACATAAGAAAGATAGTGGAAAAACAGGAAATGCATCACTGAATTGACTCATATTAGCCATACTTGTATGACAGATGGCAATACTGACACATAGTGACAAAAACTCAATGTATGTGAATATTACATACTGCAAACGTCGCTGAAGAACAAGGGGCAGACACAAAAGCAACGATTAGTCACCATAAATGTAAGAGAAGCATACCAATGCCTGCATTTTTAGATCTGAAATAATGCGTATTCTAAATTCTGATCAAGTAAACCTAAATACCTGAACCAAACATTCTCACATGTTACCCACGACTGTTATAGCCTGGACAACATGAAGATAATAACAAACGGGTTTCTAGTGTGCCAATTATGCTTTATTTCCTTACAGCTTCTATGTTAACAACACATACCCTGCCAGAGAGGCAGTTTGGCAGCTTTTCTATTGTTAATTAAATCAGTGTTAAAAAGAAAACACTTTAATCTAGTAAATATTAAGGCCCACCCTCAGAAATTGCAGTGCCCCCAGCGCCCCCTCTCCCCTACATTGCAAGGGTTAAATGGTAGTTATTTCTAGGGGTGCTGTAATCAGGCAAAACACGTACCTTATTTCACACTCCAGTTTTTTTTTCCAAATCCTGAAATTGGGCTTTAATTAAATAATAAAAAAAAAAGCTGCAGCTCAGTTTGGGTGCCCCCGTAGCAAGCTGCTTGCTGTGGAGGCACTTGACACGAGGGAGGGGCAAGGAGCACCGAAGAGGGACCCGAGAAGAGGAGTATCAAGGCTGCCCTATGCAGGTAAGTATAACATGTTTGGTTGAGAAGGGGTGGGGGAAATTGGGACTTTAAGTGAAGCCATGACATGGTAGGGTCACACGCTTCCATCCCTGCACTTGATAAAGTGAAATATATAAGAAAATTGGGGGGAGTGGGACTTTAAATGACACATGTGATGGGAGTTAGGTACTAGATGGATATGGATATAAAGCGTTTTATTGTTAGATACAATTAAATCAATAAGACAATCAACGACATTGGTAACAACATGATTATACAATAAATAATGGTATGATATAAATGTGTAAATAACATGATAGAAAATGCCCCAATCCATCAACATTACAGTTGTCAACATGATTAAAAACAGGTGTTGAATCTGCGTGGTCCAACCCCTCTCTATTCCCCAAAAGGGTATAAAAATAGGAATGGTAACAGAAAGATACTTGTTTGTAAGGTATTGTACGGCGGCTGGTAGCTCTACGTATTTCGTGACTTATCACTCGTCAGGAGCAAGCACATATTCTAGAATATAATTAAGATGGGTGTTAGGTTAATTATATACATGGGGCGCAAGGGTAGAGGGTGTATATATTACTCCCCAGGCAAAAGCCCATGGAGCCGTCTTACTGATTTATGCATACTGGCGGTGCGTGGATGGGCCCCCTGCTTCCCCCAGGGACATCATGGCTGGGAGCTGAGGTGGGAGAAAGGGCGGCAATTGCCCACCCAGGCAACATCCAGCACAGACACAGGCACCTTAATTGCAGTGTTCCTGATAAATGTTCAAAAAGACCAATATGAGTGTAAGTGAATGAACTGAACTTGACTAGGGATGGTAGATGGAAAGATGTGGTGAAATGGGACTATGTGCAGTAGAGATGGTGGTAGGTATGTGAAAGAAGTTGTGAATGGTGATATGAAAATGGTGAAATTTAAATGGAATTACACAGGCAAAGTGGGGTGACAGAAAAACAATGTGTGTGCCAAAAACAACGAGGAACTGCAAACAACCCGGAAACAATTACCTGTAAGGCTAGTATCCGAATCCATGGTAATGCTAGTGTGTGATGTGTAGCAATGTGAGAATGCCCGGAACCACACCAGATGATGCCTGATATAGGCACCGCCGCCAGTTGACCCGGCAACGCCACACACGCGGGAGCCAAAAGGGAGGGGAGGAGACAACAGCCCCCGGACGAGGACTCGATCGGAGGCAGAGCTCCACCCCTAATGGCGCCCGCAAGTGTGGGAACCCAGCTGGCGCCATACACCCCCCGTATTTAAAGAAAAATAGACTTTACAATCACTTTAAGGCGTCAGAATACCAAGATATTTTGGACAATTTCATGCTCCCAACTTTGTGGGAACAGTTTGGGGTTGGCCCTTCCTGTTCCATCATGACTGTGCACCAGTGTGCACAAAGCAAGGTCCATAGAGACATGGATGAGCGAGTTTGGGGTGGAGGAACTTGACACAGAGTCCTGACCTCAACTAGAACACCTTTGGGGTGAATTAGAGCGGAGACTGCAAGCCAGGCCTTCTCTCCAACATCAGTGCCTGACCTCACAAATGCACTTCTGGAAGAATGGTCAAACATTCCCATAGACACTCCTAAACCTTGTGGGCAAACTTCCCAGAAGAGGTGAAGCTGTTATAGCTGCAAAAGGGTGGGCCAACTCATTATTGAACCCTACGGACTAAAACTGGGATGCCATTAAAATTTATGTGCGTGTAAAGGCAGGTGTCCCAATACTTTTGACAATATAGTGTGTGTACATACACAAATATATATATATCTATATATATAGATATATATATATATTTTAACATTCAACTAGCACATACACACCTGAATCTATCTGTGACTCCAAGGACAGCAGCACTCTCTGAGAATCTGAGCCGGACCTCTATTGCTGTGCATAGAGCTGTCAATCAGTAGCTTGAGCTTGCTTCAACAAGGCAAGGCTGGAAGATGACTGGTGACCAAACTATTACGTAATTTTAACAGCAATCCCCCCCCCCCCCCACCACCCCACTGTATGTGTCTATGGATGCCCCCAACTAGACTCAGGTCCCAGAGCGGGAATGTGCAATCAAAGATGTGTCTTTAGCTCCTTGCCAGCTAAAAGAAGACACCCTCAAAAAAGGGAAGAGTGGCAGCGGTTTAGGAATTCTGCAGAACCAGAGGAAAATGCCATCAACAAGCCATACAGCCATAGAGAAGAGTAAGGCACCAGCTGCCAGGGAGTAAAGGATCAGGTAAGTAAAAGTTATTTTGCCTGGTACCCTAGGCATCCATAAGCCTTTAACGCTTGCAGTTAAGGGCTGCCCAACTGTGAGGATATTTTTTTTTTGTTTCCCCAGGGTTTAGCTTCAACGAATCAGTCTCAAAATGGAGGCTATCATGGGCAAATACCAAATATGTAACAGTACTGAAGCCCACCTGTCTATTACAATTTTTCAATAATTATTTTATTACCCTAAGCAAAGCTTACGAAGGGTAGAACCAAGCTGTTAATCCTATTCAAAAGCCCCAAACCCCAATTTTGCTGTCTGTTATATAGTATAGGGAGCTGTGTGGGTGATATAACATACAGGACAGGAGGGCAATGTAAGCAAGTTGGGAAGGAAGCCAAGCATTATTTAAATGGCACCAAATATGTTTGGGCAATCAAAAGGTTCCCTTTAAAATAAAGTAACTAACATTTAAATACCAGCAAGTATTGTGTATATATATATATATATATATATATATTTGTGCACAGATTTCATACTGTTTTGTTATACGGGAAATAATTTAACAAACGAGACCTGTCTTCTAAAAAGGGGCAGTTGCCAACCAAACGTATGAATCTCTAGGACTCCTAAATTAATTTTAGAGACTTGTAGAGACTGTACTTATTCCACAATGTCTAAGAGAAAGGCACAGTTTTTTAGACAATTCCTAGAAATGTTCTCCCCGAGTACAAAAGGGGAAAGCGAGAGGTCACAAGATGTCGCTGTCTCCTCTCTCTTCTGTACTCACATCCAACAGAAAGCTCTGATCTACATAAATTAACCCTTTCAGTAGAACTCAGAACACATAGGCTGAAAATGGCAGCATTTAAGTAATACAAAATTAGCATTTAAAATGTAAGCTGACTATAAACAAAAAGGAAGTTGGGTACTTGCATCTTTTATTTCTTGTCACCAGAACAAGAACAAGACATAGTTCAAGGGAACTGGTGACAGCTAAGGTGGCATTTCCCTTGGAGAGATTACCTCTCATAGAACTCCTAGGATAAGTCTAAACTCATTACAATTTGGGAAAGATCAAGGGGGCCTGGCCATCCCTCATTCAAGACACTATTATGTAGCATCCCAGATACAGCACTTTGGGGCCTGGAGACTGATAGATCCCCAGGACCCCATTTGTAATTTATTGGTGCCTGAGGGATCCCCTAGTCCAGCTTTGGCATACTTAGAAGCGGGGTTTCCTCATTTACTATCAGACCTCACAACTATTCAGATGCTAAACACCTTGTGGTCTTCTGTCAGACGTACATTGGATATCAGGGTAGGGTTTCCACCTCATCCCTTTAATCCAGGACACATTAATTACACAGGTTCTGTGGCTGATTAAGGTGGTAATTAAACTCACTTCGTGCCTGATCTGCATTCAATTGTCCTCAGAACCTGAGTAATTCATATGTGTCCTGGATTAAAGGGATGATGTGGCAACCCTATATCAGGGGCAGTTGCCCCTTTACACCCATATGGCATAATTCTAATTACACAGAAATACTAAAACGACAGAACTTTCAGACTTGGGAAAGAGCAGGGATAAGGTATGTGACACAATTATACACAAGCTCAGTATTCTTTTCAAGAACTACAACAGGAGTTTACCCTATCCCACACCCATTTTTATAAATATATATAAGTTAGACATGCTGTCCAGACCCAAATGCATTCTGTCCGAATGACTCCCACTGAATATCCACTCATGCAAGAGGTTCTACTGGAAAAGGACACACGTGGAATGATAATCAAAGGATACTCTATCATGCTTCATTCTACACATAACGCCTCTCAACTACCATGCAGAAAAGGATGGGAGAGAGATTTGGGAGAGAATACCCATCACTGTTTGTAGGACAAGAGATGGTAATTCTCCTCAGTGGGACAGAAAAAAAAACCTGACAGCGGTTTTAACTTTAAATATATATTTTAGGGTCTGATCACACCAGATGCATTAGGACAGCGCTGGGTACAAGGCAAAGACCTTGATCCCTATCAGGCCAGCTAACACCACCATGCTGTGTGTACTTTTTTTTGGAACAGCAAGGTACAGCCAGGGCCGGCTCTACCACTAGGCGGAGTAGGCGGCCGCCTAGGGCGCACTGCTGCATAGGGGCGCCTGCCCACTGTTGATCTGTCACTGGCTGCTCTTCATTGATTCATGTAAAAACTGACACTATCTGACTGAGATAATGAGATTGTATTATCACATGCCATTTGAAAATGGATATAAAAATAGTGACTGACCTGCCAAATACCCCCCTTCGCCCCCACCCCACGTGAGGCTGTATTTGATGGGCACAGGTGAAGTTGTATTTGATGGGCACAGGTGAAGCTGTATTTGATGGGCACAGGTGAAGCTGTATTTGATGGGCACAGGTGAAGCTGTATCGATTGGCGCTGGTGAAGCTGTATATGATGGGCACATATAAGGCTGTATTGATTGGCACTGGTGAAGCTGTATTTGATGGGTGCTGGTGAGGCTGCATTTGATTGGCGCTAATCAGGCTGGGCAGAGAAAAGGGGGTGGAATCAGGGGTGGAGCCAAGGGGGGCAGCAAAATGAGGTTTCGCCTAGGGTGTCAAAAATCCTTGCACCAGCCCTGGGTACAGCACGGTCTATCACGCCATGCAGCAGCCAAAGAACCTAAAGAAATGTCACTTTTTTGTTTGCACAAAAAATACTACATCTAGGACAAATCTGACATGATGGTGTGAGCTGGGGAGAGGTAGTAGGTACAAAGCTCCCTGGAGCTTTCAGGCACAGATATCAGTGATGTAGTGACAAACAGTGCAGTGTTTATTGGTGCTAGTGTCTTCAAAAATAAACAGGGCAAAAACTCCAAAACAATATCGTGTCCCGGCACTAGCTATACAAATCCATGTCCATGCTAAGAGGCTGAGTAAAGCTAATGCTCGTCAATCTCCATATATACAGCTTTACTGCTTTCACCAACCTTGCAGCTCTCACAGACACGACTTGTCTGTTCCCCCAGGCTCAAGAGCACTGACTCTGAGTTCGAGGTAAGAGGTGCAATACCTGAACTGGATATAGAATCCGAGGTCTATAAAAGGTGTACAAGAGGAGCCAGAGAGATGTGTAAACCTCAAACAGGACTTTTTTTATGCTCCCTTTGAGACAGACACTCTTCTACAATGATTAAATCCATGTGCACCAGCCGCTACATAATTGAAATTGACAAACTGCTATAAAGAAAGAAAAAAAGGGATTTTTTGTATAACTTACCGTAAAATCCTTTTCTCTGAGTTCACTGACAGACACAGCCTTCTTATGACACATGGGGTTATGCTCATCCTACTAGGAGTAGACTAGGCAAAAATAAAACAAAAGCGTAGGTTGGCCCCTCCCAGGGGGCCGTCCTCACCTCAGCATATAATCCCCCTGCTCTGCATAGCACATCAGTTTGTAACAAGCCGTACAAAACCAACGCAGAGGGGTGGGTGCTGTGTCTGTCAGTGAACTCAGAGAAAAGGATTTTACGGTAAGTTATACAAAAAATCCCTTTTTCTCTTCCGTTCACTGACAGACACAGCCTTCTTATGACACATGGGGACGTCCCAAAGCTGTGCCAATCAAGAGGGGTGGGCAAACCATAACAAATGTACCCAACAGAAAGACGCCGTCTCAGGCAGCGCTAACCGCGCCTAAACTGCCGCTTGTAATACCTTGCGGCCAAAAGCAGCATCCGAGGATGCTACAACATCAACTTTGTAAAACTTAGTAAACGTGTGCACTGAGGCCCAAGTAGCAGCCTTGCACACCTGGGACACCGAAGCCTGGTGTCTAAACGCCCAGGACATACTAACTGCCCTGGTGGAATGAGCCGTGACTGGAAACGGGGGAACCTTACCCAGAATCTCATATGCATGAGTCACGGTCCTCCGTATCCAACATGATACGGTAGCTGACGAAGCCGCAAAGCCTTTGCGCGACCCTTCTGTCAGCAAAAATAAAGAATCAGACTACCTAAAAGAAGCTGTAGAACTTAAATATACCCGCAAAGCCCTCACCACATCCAAAGAATGCAGCTCGACCTCTTTTGGATGTGACGGGTGCGGACACAATGAGGGAAGAACAATATCCTCATTTAAATGAAAAGAAGAAACCACCTTCGGAAGAAATGAAGGTGAAGGCCGCAGAACTGCCTTGTCCTTATGGAGGACCAAGTAGGGTGACCTGCAGGACAAAGCTGCCAGCTCTGACAACCGCCTGGCGGATGTGATAGCCACCAGAAAAGCCACCTTCTGCGTCAATAAGCGTAAGGGAATATCCCTAATCTTTTCATATGGCGGTTTCTGTAACACAGACAGCACCAAATTCAAATCCCACGGTGCCAAGGGCGACTGTATCCGAGGGGCGACATGACGTACTCCCTGTACAAATGTACGGATCAATGAGTGAGACACCAATGGTCGTTGAAAAAGAACCGCCAGGGCCGAAATCTGCCCTTTAAGCGTACTTAACGCCAGGTTCTTGTCCAGTCCTTGCTGCAAAAAAGACAGCACTCTGGATACTCTATAAGAGCGGGGATTCCATCCTCCCGCCTCGCACCAGGTAATATAGGCCTTCCAGGTCCTATGATAGATCTTACGTGAGGTGCTCTTACGAGCTTTAACCATAGTAGGGATTACGGAGTCTGAGACACCCCTATCCCTCAATACCTGGGCCTCAATAGCCAAGCCGTCAAAGCCAGCGAGGGTAAAGCAGGGTGCAAGATGGGTCCCTGAGACAGCAGGTCTTCGCGAAGTGGAAGACGCCATGGAACATCTGTCACCATCCGTACTATATCGGCGTACCACGGACGCCGCGGCCAATCCGGAGCTACCAGGATTGTCGGGATTCCCTCTGCTTCTATCCTGCGCAAAACGCGCGGTAGAATCTTCAGAGGAGGAAAGATGTATAGTAGCTGACACCGACCCCAAGGCGTTACTAGTGCGTCCGAGGCAACCGCCAACGGATCCCTTGTTCTGCACACGAAGGCCTGTACCTTGTGATTGTACCTGGAGGCCATCAGATCCACTTCTGGGGTGCCCCATTTGCAGCAAATCTGGTGGAACACCTCTGGATGTAGGGACCACTCTCCCTGATCCAGCGTCTGGCGGCTGAGAAAATCCGCCTGCCAATTTTCCACGCCCGGGATGTAGATTGCAGAGAGAGCTGGCACGTGACGCTCTGCCCACCGAAGGATCAGAGCCGCCTCTGCGGCTGCTGCTGCGCTTCTTGTTCCGCCCTGATGGTTCACATACGCCACTGCCGTGGCACTGTCCGACTGAACCCGAACAGGGCGGCCTCGCAGCCTTTCTGTCCAATGAGACAGGCAAAGCCTGATCGCTCTCAGTTCCAGTACATTTATCTGAAGACGAGCTTCCCGTATTGACCACTGACCCTGGACGGAGGATTGTCCCAGGACTCCTCCCCACCCTGACAGGCTGGCATCCGTTGTCACTATCGACCAATTGAGGGGAGGAAAGCTCTTCCCCAACCTTATGGCCGGAGCCCGAATCCACCAAATCAACGACCCTCGAGTCTGCTGATCCAACCTGATCCGTCTGTCTAGGGATAGGGGAGACTTGTCCCACTGAGACAGAATTGTCCTCTGTAGGAGTCGGATATGACTCTGGGCATAAGGCACCGCTTCGAATGTTGACACCATGAGACCCAATACTCGCATACAGAACCGTAAGGAGAACCAGTGGCGTGACCACAGGGTTCGCACTGCTGTCTGAAGAGTCAGTAGCTTGCCTGGTGTTAGAAACACCCTTGCCTGTACCGTGTCCAGAATCAGACCCAGGTACTCCAGCCTGCAAGTCGGAGTCAAATGCTGACTTTTGTAGGTTGATCAGCCAACCGAACTCCTCCAGCGTGGCTACAGTGATTGTCACGTTCTCCTCCAGAGCTGTAGCTGACTCTGCCCTCAGCAGTAAATTGTCGAGGTACGCTACCACCGCGATACCTCTCTGTCTCAGCAGCACCAACATCGGGGCCACACCTTGGTGAATACCCGGGGAGACGAGGCCAACCCGAAGGGAAGCGCCACAAACTGGTAATGCAGCTCTCCCACTGCGAAACGCAGAAAACGCTGATGACTGAGACAAATCGGAACGTGGAGATATGCGTCCTTGATATCCAAGGACGCCAGAAATTCCCCTTGGCGTAGGGCGACCACGACCGAGCGGATGGATTCCATCCTGAATCTCTTCGTCTCCACGAAGCGATTCAATGCTCCTAGATCCAAAACTGGTCTTACCCCGCCCTTTTTGGGTACCACAAAAAGGTTTGAATAAAATCCGTGAAACCTCTCCCTCCTGGGCACCGGTATGATCACCCCCTGTTCGGCGAGAGCTTGGACAGCGCCTAAAAGCGCCTGGTGGCGCCCCTGTGTGAGCCTCAGATTTGAGGGGAAAAATCTTTCTGGGGGCAGAGAGCTGAATTCTATCCTGTACCCGGAGGACACCACCTCCAGGACCCACCGATCGGTGATGCGGGCAGCCCACCTGTCTGCGAACCCCAGTAACCGGCCCCCCACCCGTGACGTGGGTGGGGGCAACCCATCAT
>BLSH010408053.1:343729-362952 GCA_018402905.1 Glandirana rugosa
ACATTTCTCTTACCAAGATTACACGTTTGACGATAGAAGGTATACACCGGTGGGAATATCGAAGGAAAAAAGAGAAGGTAAGTGACTGTCTGTGTCGGAAGAATACTGTGTACCCCAATACGAGTAGGATGATCCTCATCTGATCCGTTTTTATTTTGTTTTCGCATCCAACCGGGGAGGGTCCCCCGTCAGGAGTGGAGTCGTATATTAGGGGGACGAGACGTATCGTGTAGTCAAAAGAAAACGGATCACGTTCCTCATCTGGACCAAGGGAAACCCTCGACGACAGAGGACTTCTAAGTAGACTACTTCTGACGGGTCTACTCCTTGCACTAGGCAAAAGAAAACTGATGTGCTATGCAGAGCAGGGGGATTATATGCTGAGGTGAGGACTGCCCCCTGGGAGGGGCCAACCTACGCTTTTGTTTTATTTTTGCCTAGTCTACTCCTAGTAGGATGAGCATAACCCCATGTGTCATAAGAAGGCTGTGTCTGTCAGTGAATGGAAGAGAAAAAAGGAAGCTATAAGGGTGGCCACATATGGAAGATAGCAGTTTGCACATTAGAACCATTCTCTTTACAGGAATTTCCAATCATCCAAGTCAAAAGCAGCTCCTTCCAGTGGGTTTGAAGTCAAGTAAATTCCACCACTCACCATTTGCAATTGGCCCATGAATGAGACCTTCACTGATTGACAGACATGCAGGCACAATCTGAATGTCTTTTTTGCCAACTTCAGTTATGCATATCAAATATTCAAATTACTGTCTGTGTATGTTTATGCCTATTGAGCAGAGATGGAGTAACAGAGGCAGACACCTATGGAGCAGACATTTTTACTGGGAAACAGTGATCAGACAGGACTGTTTTCCTGCTGCCCTCAGAGACACTTTTTATCTGATCCAGAGAAAATCAGCCAAATCAGGCGATGATCACCTGTGGGCAGATTAAGGTCAGATTTACATCTACACGCTGCTGCGATGTGCACATTACTGCAATGCATATTGCATGCATTGATGCACTGTGGTGCCATTCATTTTGAATAGCACCCCAATGCATTAAGGTGATGGGCATGTGTTGCAATGAGCAGCAGCCCATGGCAATGCACCATTGTACATTACAGAGCATTGTAGAAAAATTCTGTGGCATGTCTAATTTTTTGGGCGTTTTGGCACATTGGATGCCCATGTATTTCAATGGGATACCTTAATGCACATTTTGTAACATACCTCACCCCCTGCCCCAGAGCACCCCCCCAGGTTGGCGCTCGCTCGTCCTCTCCCTTTCCTGACCCTTCAAATATAACATGTTTTTATTTCCTATGATCTTCTGCGCCATCTAGTGCCCATAATCAAGCGGTTTCGTGATTCAATCTATTATTCTGTATGTATGAAAAACATTTGACCTGAAAATAGCCCAATAACATCTGTTTTTGCCCACTCTTGCACAGAACGAATGTACACGCAGTGTCACTGTAAAATTATATCTGCAGTATTTTTTATAATTCCGCCCTTCAATGCCTATGCATAGATCAAAATTCACCCGGTCCCTACTGAACCAGCCGAATTTCGATTCACGTGTGGTCACGTTGATTGAACAGAAATTAATCTACCTCTCTTCAATCGCCCTGTCAGTCTATTTCCGCTCGATCAGCGCAATAGGCCGCAGTACTGATCAGCGCTGATTCTGCCATCCGGAAGAGTCTCCCCACTGTCAGAGTGCGATGACACAGTTGGGGGGGGGGGGGATTCCCACATCCACATCAAATGTGTGGACGGTGGAATTGGGTCCGATTTTTCTTTCAGCCCCCGCTCTCTCCTCATTGGTTCATAGCCAATGAAGAGGTCTTTGTGCACATCGATGGAGGGAGATCGGGCTCAGGAACGGGCAGCACAGTGGTGTAGTGGCTAGCACTTTCGCCTAGCAGCAAAAGGGTCGCTGGTTCGAATCCCGACCACGACACTACCTGCCTGGAGTTTGCATGTTCTCCTTGTGCCTGTGTGGGTTTCCTCCTGGTACTCCGGTTTCCTCCCACACTCCAAAGACATGCTGGTATGTTACTTGGATCCTATCTAAATTGACCCTAGTATGTGTATTAGTATATGTATAAATGTGAGTTAGGGACCTTAGATTGTAAGCTCCTTGCGGGTAGGGACTGATGTATATGTAAAGCGCTGCGTAAATTGATGGCGCTATACAAGTACCTGAAATAAATAATAAATAAATAGGTAAGTATATGGGCGGGCTGGGGGATGCTGCACACTGAGGATTTTTTACCTTCATGTATAGAATGCCTTCAGCCTTCCCAAACACTTTAAGCAGCGATAGTAATTACATTCCCAGATATACAGATGGCCACTGGAGGGAGCATTGTATGTCTCAATATAAAATACAATAATAAAAACCAGCACCATCAAACAAGTAAAGCTATAGAACTCATGTCAAAATGTACTTTTAAGGCAACATTATAACAATAATTGCAAATTTGGATTGGCTGGAATTATGCTAATGTTTCCCTTTAAGTAACAACAGAGGGTGCAGGCTCGGATCTGTGGGCATATTCACAGCATTCCAATTATGTCATCCCAAGGTTGTGTTAAAACTTGTGTTTTCTGCTGACATACCAAACATTTTCAAAACTCTGTTTAACAATAAAAAAAACAATGAGAGCAGCAACAGAAAATGTGATTTGTGGCGGGGTGAGAAAATGGTGGAAATAAACTGGTCCCAGCCCTGCATTTATCCTGAAGGTGGCTCAGCATAATCCCTGTGGAATCCAGTTTTCAGCTTTTCACACCGCTCACTTAAAAGAACAGCAAGCAGGGCGAGGAATGACTCAAATGCCCTAAATGTTCCACATATTTTCCAGGTCTATGTTTTTTTAAGCTTTTTGATTACATGTTAATTGATTTTCTGTGGTTTATTATTGATTTTCTTTGGTTTATTTATTTAAGCCTTCATAAATTTGCTGAGACATGTTCTGTGCTGCTGCAGCTACGCACCAGATAATCGTATTTCTAACAAGACAGCCAGTTTATTATAGCAGGAAACTGCTACTGTACTTTGCACATCGTAATTTGCTTTCTGCAATGTAAGATCAAATGAGCCAACAAATCTCTTTACGAAGTGACAGAGCAGACCCTTTTTACCCAGCTTAATGTCATAGCTACACACCTATCCTGGTTTCATCACATGCAATCTGACAAAGTGTAATGCTCGCTCTCATACAAGAGCTCAGAGAATATAGCTGGCTAGTGTAGCTTCACCTATAGTAGCCCCGCTTAACCCCCAGGCTAGAGCTGCACGATTAATCGTATTAAAATCGCAATCTCGATCCACCCCCCGCGATCTCCATCAGGCATTACTGCGATTTTTAGTGCAGTTAATGGAGTCCGACTTGCGGGGCGACTCAGCGCGACCTGACTGTAAAAAAAGTCAATGCAAGTCGCCTGTAGTCTTTTCTAAGTCGGAGCTCTCTGGGGAGACTGCCAAGTCTGGGCAGAGAGCCAACTTCTGAGTCATGCTGATAAAGATGCTAGAATAGATACAATGTTAATTACTTCAAAGGCATGAACTCTGAATGAACTCCCATGTATGGAAGATGTTTCGTTTAATCATTTAAAGACTTTTCTGATTTGCTGTTTACAAATAAAAGCCAGTATTGTGTACTAGAAAATGACTTAGAACCCCCAAACATTATATATTTTTTTTTTTAGCAGAGACCCTAGAGAATAAGATGGCGGTTGTTGCAATATTTTATGTCACACTTTATTTGCGCAGCGGTCTTTCAAACGCAATTTTTTGGGAAAAATTACCCTTTCAAAAAACTAAACAGAGCTGTTAGCCCAATTTTTTTGTATATGTAAGATGTTACGCTGCAAGAATCCTAAGAGAATTGGTAGGAGGCGGCTACCCCTTCTGCCACCTGTAAAAGTGATCAAATGATCGGTTGCTGAAAAAAAAATATACAAGGATAGATATATATACACACACATACACATATATACATACATACATACTGTATCTCACCAAAAGTGAGTACACCCCTCACATTTGTGTAAATATTTTATTCTATCTTTTCATGTGACAACACTGAAGAAATGATGACACTTTGCTACAATGTAAAATAGTGAGTGTACAGCTTGTATAACAGTGCAAATTTGCTGTCCCCTCAAAATAACAACACACAGCCATTAATGTCTAAACCGCTGGCAACAAAAGTGAGTACACCCCTAAGTGAAAATGTCCACATTGGCCCCAAACTGTCAATATTTTGTGTGGCCACCATTATTTTCCAGCACTGCCTTAACCCTCTTGGGCATGGAGTTCACCAGAGCTTCACAGGTTGTCACTGGAGTCCTCTTCCACTCCTCCATGATGACATCACGGAGCTGGTGGATGTTAGAAACCTGAGGACTCTTTCCATTTTCAGATAATGGATTGAACAGCGCTGCGTGAGATGTTCAAAGCTTGGGATATTTTTTTATAACCTAACCCTGCTTTAACCACTTCAATACACTTAGAACACTTCCCGCCCATACCAATTTTCAGCTTTCAGTGCTGTTGCAATTTGAATGAGAATTGCGCGGTCGTGCAACGTTGTACCCAAACAAACTTTTTAGCATTTTGTTCCCACAAATAGAGCTTTCGTTTGGTGGCATTTGATCACCCCTGCGGTTTTAATTTTTTGCGCTATAAATAAAAAAAGACCGAAATTTTTGAAAATGTTGTTTCGGTCACAAAACTTTGTATAAGTACATTTTCTCCTTCACTGACGGGCACTGATGTGGCTACACTGATGGGCACTGATGAGGCTAGACTGACAGGCACTGAGGAGGCAGTACAGATTGGCATTGATAAGGTTTCACTGATTATGGGTCACACATGCAGCACTGATGGGCAGCACTGATAAGCAACACTGACAGGCACTGATACGTGGCACTGATGGACACTCATAGGCGGCACTGGGCACTGATAGGTGACACAGGTGGGCACTTTTTGGTGGCACAGGTGGGCACTTTTTGGTGGCACAGCACTGTTAGGGATGGCACTGGCAGGCATCATATATGGGCACAGTGCTATCCCTACAGTGCACTGTATTGCCCTTACCTGGTGGTCTAGTGGGGGCTCCCTGGTGGTCCTGGGCGGCCTCCATATTCCCTCCCTGGTGGTCCTGGGCGGCCTCCTCGCGGTGTCCGGGGGGGGGGGGCTCCCTGGTGGTCCTGGGTAGGCTCCCTGGTGATCCAGAGGGGTGATCCTGAGGAGGGCTGCACTGATAAACGTTCAGCGCAGCCCCCCCCCCGTCAGGCGAGCAGCCGATCGGCTCTCGGCTGCTCAGGTCTGCAGACCTGAGCAGAGGAAAAGCCGATAAATGGCTCTTCCATGGAAGCCTTTTACCTCGGTCAGTAATGCGGTGGGTCAGACTGACCCACGGCCCCACCGATCGCTGCGATGCGTGCCCCCGGGGGCGAGTGATCGCGGATTATCCTGAAGACGTCAATAGACATCCAGTCAGGATAACGAACCACCCACCCGGACGTCATTTGTCAATACGCCGGGCGGGAAGTGGTTAAACGTCTCCACAACTTTATCCCTGACCTGTCTGGTGTGTTCCTTGGCCTTCATAATGACATTTGTTCACTAAGGTTCTCTAACAAGCCTTTGAGGGCTTCACAGAACAGCTGTATTTATACTGAGAATAAATTACACACAGGTGGACTCTATTTACTAATTAACCACTTCAGCCCCGGAAGGATTTCCAGCTTTAGGACCGGAGCCCTTTTTGCGATTCGGCGCTGCGTCGCTTTAACTGACAATTGCGCGGTCGTGCGACGTTGTACCCAAACGAAATTTGCGTCCTTTTTTTCCCACAAATAGAGCTTTCTTTTGGTGGTATTTGATCCCCTCTGCGTCATTTCTGATCGCCGCTATAAACAAAAGAAGAGGGACAATTTTGCAAAAAAACCCAAATTTCTTACTTTTTCCTAAAATACAAATCCAAAAAAAAAATATAAAAAAACATTTTTTTCACCGTTTTTGGCCGATTTATATTCTTCCTCATATTTGCGATAAAAAAAAATTGCAATCGGCGTTTATTGATTGGTTTGCGCAAAAGTGGTCGCGTTTACGGATGATGAGAATTCATTTTTGGGGTTTTTAATTTTTTTTTATTTTTTACTAAAAATGGCGGCGATCTGCGATTTTTTGCGGTACTGCGATATTTCAGCGGACATGTCGGACCATTTTGACACTTTTTTGGGACAATTGGCATTTATACAGCGATCAGTGCTATAAAAATGCACTGATTACTGTGTAAATGTCAATGGCAGTGAAGGGGTTAACCTGCAGGGGGCGCGCTAAGGGTTAAGTATGTTCCCTGGGCGTGTTCTAACTGTATTGGGGACTGCCTAACTGGGGAAGGGAAGTGGTCACAGCCTTCACGTAAAGGAAGGCTGTGATCACAGCCCTTCCCCCTCACACAGAGCGGAGGTCCGTGTTTACATACACGGACCTCCGCTCATTCGCTCCGGGGGGGCCATCGCGGGTAGCCGGCGGCAATCGAAGCCGCCGCACCCGCTCCCTGGCCCCCCCTGGACACAGTGAGCGCGCGGGCGTGCCTCCGGCGGCGCGCGCGCGCTCACTAAACTCGTTCCCGCAGCCGCCGTCGTATGACGGTGATTTGCGGGAACGAGCCACTTTGCCGCCGTCAGATGCCGATCGGCGGTCGGCAAGTGGTTAAGTGACTTCTGAAGGCAATTGGTTCCAGTGGATTTTAGTTTGGGGTATCAGAGTAATGGGAGCTGAATACAAATGCACCCCACACTTTTCACATATTTGTAAAAAATTTTGAAAACCATTTATCATTTTCCTTCCACTTCAAATGTCAAGGGGTATGAATACTTTTTCAAGGCACTGTATATGGTTGACTCTAAAATGGGGACCCCGTGTTAACATGTCTTAACCTTTACAACTTTACTTTTTATTACAATATTGCCACTTCTGTATAATGTTGACCATCTGTATATAGGTTTCATATATGTCAATTTCAGGAAAGATTACTTTGGTTAACTTCACAATAAGCATTTGTTAATATACCATTGAAAGTGTTATATCAAAGACTGGAAAAAAATCTCCCAAGTGCTAAAATTGCTCTTTAATTTTACTGTAGTAGTTTGTTGAGCAACTTTTAGCATATTAGTCTTAATCTGACAGGTTGTGCTTGATAGGAAAAAAACATCATGCAAGAACCCACCAGATGAGGGATTGTTGAGTGATTAATCTTCTACATTTAGACCTCATGCGCGCAGGACATTTTTTTGATTGTTTTACAGCTGCTGTTTTTAGCTGCAGACGTTTTTTTCTACAGTCAATAAACCCGTTTGCAAATGCCCCATGTCGCGCTACAAAACGCACGAGAAAACGCTTCAAATGTGCCGTTCAGGTGTGAATGCAGCCTTAAGGCTATGGAGGAGAGGAGGGGGGGGGGGGATCAATACCTTAGGCTCCATGCACAATGGACGCTATCTGGGCTCTCTGGGCGGCGGGCAGGAGACTCTGCTTAGAAAACGTTCTTTTGCTGCGTTTTGTAAACAGCGTTTATCGGCGTCTGTGTTTTTGAGCGTTTTTTTTTTTTTTACTTCATTAGCTTCCATTGACTAATAAAAAACACCGGACGCCGATGAACGGCTGTTTACCAGCGTTTATGAGCGTTAAATTGGCGTGTAGCATTTTTTGTGGTCAGAAGAACTAATTCTGAACGCCAATTCAGGGAGTTCAGATAACAGCCCAAAAACGCCACTGCTGTTAAACTACAATTAACGTCCATGTGTGCATGGACACATAGGATAACATAAAGGGGCATTTTTGGGCTGTTAAAAAAAACGCCCAAACGACCAAAAATGGTTGTTTATCAGCTACAGTGTGCATGAGCCCTAATAGTTTGTGCTAAGCAACAAAACTGCTGTAGTGTGTGTGTGTGTGTGTGTATCTGAGAGATTGTATGCTCAATCCCATTACTGAAAATCTCTTGTAAAGCAGCTCACATTTAAAAGTAATGGGACACAATCAGATATCTTTTATATATGATTTTTAAGGTATGTCTAAGGCCCCATACACATTATTAGATTTTCTGCAGATTTTTGTTTTCAGATTTACCAAAACCATGCATTGCAAGGTCCTGGCTGATTGTATACAAATTGAAACTCTTCAGGTTTGACTCATATTATATGGTTTTGGTAAATCTGAAGACAAAAGTCTGCAGAAAATCTAATCGTGTGTATGGGTCTAAGGCCATATAGCCCTAAACTAAACGTAAATTGCCAAACTATAGTCAAGTCTATGACACAGAATACATATATAGCTTAGTGAAAAGCCACATGCATAGTTACATTTTAGGGCCTCTACAACTTGATAATCATATTGATCAAGGAATATGCGCTTACTGCTTGGCTAAAGCACCTCACCTGTAAACGTAGATGTGAATTCAGTCACTGTGCGTTTAGGCCTCATGCACACGGACGTTTCTTAAAAAATAAACAAAACGTCGGGCCCGACTTCAAGGAAAAAAAATGTGGCGTTTTTCGGCGTTATGCATCAGCGTTACTGAGCGTTAGTGAGCGTCGGTGTCAATAGGCATTTTTTTTAACAAAATCATCTCTCTGCTATTTTTCAACCTAAAACCGTCGGCGTCAAAAAACGCTGGTTAACGCTGGTACGGCGTTAGGTGCGTTAGTGAGCGTTTTGCGGCGGCGGCGTCAAAAAACGCCAAAATGTTACAGCCTCAGAACGCGCTGGCCATGGGTTCTAGTTTCAGCTCACTAACACCGACGCCATCTACAGCTCAAAAACGTCTGCGTTTTTATGGCCATTGACTAACATGGAGAGCTGCAAAAAACGCCGGCGTCAAAAAACGTCTGTGTGTATGAGGCCTTAAACACACCAGGACATTTATTTCTTTTGTAACTTTTTTTTACCATTTTTAACTTTCTTTGGAAGGGTAAAGAAACCAATCATTTATCGAAGAGTTTAAGGCCACCATTAACTTTTGATATTTTTTTGTTCTTTTTGTTCTTGTAGTACTCTTTTATCCCTACCTACGGCTGATCTTGTAGCCCCAAATCAGGCTTTATCATCCAAACGTGGAAGACTTTTCTTACATAAAGAATCTTTTTGTGTGGACCAGCTCTGTGTGACCTTTCATATATGTATGTCAGAAAGGGCCGTCCCAGAATGTTTATACAAAAGGGATGCCGAGTCCCATGATTTAAAATGTCTGAAGGAAGAATGTCTGTACTGCTAAACCAGGCATCAGTTTGTCACTTTCGCACTGATGAACAAAATAACATTTGGCTACAGAACAAGTAAACAGAACTGTTTTACACGCAAGCAGCACTGGTTTTTCCCTAAACGTAGTTATAGACAGTAGAAGATGGCCGGATGTTTACAAATCGTCTGACCACTGAAAGATCTTTTCCTCAAGAAGAACCTTGCACTAATGCTGGGATATATCCTACAAGCTTGCATACTTAATGTTTACACCCTTAAGTGCTGCTCTTTTCTTGGGTGAAATAACGCGTCTGCAAGCCAAAAAAAACTTTATCATAGCCCACAGCATTTACCCTCCAGACATCTCTGTGCATAGTATCCTTTGAGGTCTACTGGAGTCAAGAAATATACCAGTCTTTGACTGATCCTGGTGGCTTCAACAGGCTCAGGTTATGACAATTTACCCCATAAACACATGACCGCAGGAAGAGTGCCGCCTTACAGTTTACTTTTTTTGCATGAACTGTATTTAAATGGCACAAAGTTCTATCAGCCAGTGAACTGCCTTGCACCAGGCTGCGCTACAAAATGAAGGACATCCAGAATCATATAGCTCTTTCCTCCTCAGCCTTCCTGTCCCTGGCTGACCCATTTAATTTATTGGATTTTAGTTCTTTCAATGAGAGCCTCAAAATTACAAGTGGGCATTACCTAGGGTGGCCTACATGCAAATGTAGCCTACCTAGGAAGAATGACCACTACTCTAGACTGACATCTGCCCATCAAGGCATTTTGATAATTACATAACTCCTCCCAAGAGTCAGTCCACTGCTTGCATAAGGCCCATTTTGCACTGGCTTTCAGATCAGGTCCGCCTGTCAGTTTTTTAGGAGGACCTGATCCGATCCTCCATTCAGCCCTATAGAGTGGCAGATGTCAGCGGTGACATGTTCGCTGGCACCCGCTGCTATTCAATCCGATGAAAACGGACAGACGGTCTATTTTCATTCGATCTCCCCATAGAGGAGATTGGGGTTCTGACAGGTCTATGCTTGCACAGTGAGTGGACCTGATCCGATCCTCCATTCAGCCCTATAGAGTGGCAGATGTCAGTGGTGACATGTCCGCTGGCACCCGCTGTTATTCAATCCGATGAAAACGGACAGACGGTCTGTTTTCATCTGATCTCCCCATAGAGGAGATCGGGGTTCTGACAGGTCTATGCTTGCACAGTGAGTGGACCTGATCCAATCCTCCATTCAGCCCTATAGAGTGGCAGATGTCGGTGGTGACATGTCCGCTGGCACCCGCTGTTATTCAATCCGATGAAAACGGACAGACGGTCTATTTTCATCCAATCTCCCCATAGAGGGGAGCGGGGCTGTGACAGGTCTATGCCTGCACAGTGAGCGGAGCCCTGTCATCCGCTAGCTCAGCGGGGATCAGCGGAGCAATCCCCCCCGGGCAAAACAGAGTCCGCGGGGCGGATGGTCCGTGCGAAAGAACCCTAAGGCTTAATGTCCAAGGGATGCTTTTTCAACCTCTCCTAAACAAGCTAGAAACTGGCGCTTAAAAACGGCCATTTAGCCGCGTTTTTTTTTTTAATTGACAAACCCCTCTACACGAAACGCTGCTGAATGTAAATTGGACTACAATAAGTTTTGTCATTAAAACAGAAAAGTTTTTTTTTCAATGTAATTAGTATGTTGATGAGGAGGGGGGTGGGGAGAGTGAGGAACCAAGGAAGGCAAAATAAGTGTTTCTAAAAGGTAGCTGTTTGCTATGGGGGCACTTAGCAGGGCGGGGGGAGCCTGGAGCAATGGTAGGGAACCCCAGAAGAGGGGGTAGGATCGGGGCTGCTCTGCAAAACCATTACACAGAGCAGGTACAGTATCTCACAAAAGTGAGCACACCCCTCACATTTTTGTAAATATTTTATTATATCTTTTCATGTGACAACACTGAAGAAATGACACTTTGCTACAATGTAAAGTAGTGAGTGCACAGCTTGTATAACAGTGTAAATTTGCTGTCCCCTCAAAATAACTCAACACACAGCCATTGATGTCTAAACCGCTGGCAACAAAAGTGAGTACACCCCTACGTGAAAATGTCCAAATTGGGCACGATTAGCTATTTTCCCTCCCCAGTGTCATGTGACTCGTTAGGGTTACAAGCTCTCTGGTGTGAATGGGGAGCAGGTGTGTTAAATTTGGTGTTATCGCTCTCACTCGCTCATACTGGTCACTGGAAGTTCAATATGGCATCTCATGACAAAGAACTCTCTGAGGATCAGAAAAAAAAGAATTGTTGCTCTACATAAAGATGGCCTAAGCTATAAGAAGATTGCCAATACCCTGAAACTGAGCTGCAGCACGGTGGCCAAGACCATACAGCAGTTTAACAGGACAGGTTCCACTCAGCCTCGCCATGGTCGACCAAAGAAGTTGAGTGTACATGCTCAGCGTCATATCCAGAGGTTGTCTTTGGGAAATAGACGTATGAGTGCTGCCAGCATTGCTGCAGAGGTTGTAAGTGTGGGGGGTCAGACTGTCAGTGCTCAGACCATATGCTGCACACTGCATCAAACTAGTCTGCATGACTGTCGTCCCAGAAGGAAGCCTCTTCTAAAGATGATGCACAAAAAATCCAGCAAGCAGTTTGCTGAAGACAAGCAGACTAAGGACATGGACATGTCCTGTGGTCTGATGAGACCAAGATAAACTTATTTGGTTCAGATGGTGTCAAGCGTGTGTGGCAGCAACCAGGTGAGGAGTACAAAGACAAGTGTGTGTTGCCTACAGTCAAGCATGATGGTGGGAGTGTCATGGTCTGGGGCTGCATGAGTGCTGCCGGCACTGGGGAGCTACAGTTCATTGAGGGAACCATGAATGCCAACATGTACTGTGACATACTGAAGCAGAACATGATCCCTTCCCTTCGGAGACTGGACCGCAGGCCACTATTCTAACATGATAACGACCCCAAACACACCTCCAAGATGACCACTGCCTTGCTAAAGGAGCTGAGGGTAAAGGTGATAGACTGGCCAAGCATGTCTCCAGACCTAAACCCTATTGAGCATCTGTGGGGCATCCTCACATGGAAGATTGAGGAGCGCAAGGTCTCTAACATCCACCAGCTCCGAGATGTCATCATGGAGGAGTGGAAGAGGACTCCAGTGGCAACCTGTGAAGCTCTGGTGAACTCCATGCCCAAGAGGGTTAAGGCAGTGCTGGAAAATAATGGTGGCCACACAAAATATTGACACTTTGGGAGCAATTTGGACATTTTCACTTAGGGGTGTACTCACTTTTGTTGCCAGCGGTTTAGACATCAATAGCTGTGTGTTGAGTTATTTTGAGGGGACAGCAAATTTACACTGTTATACAAGCTGTACACTCTCTACTTTACATTGTAGCAAAGTGTCATTTCTTCAGTGGTGTCACATGAAATATATATATATAATAAAATATCTACAAAAATGTGAGGGGTGTACTCACTTTTGTGAGATATTCTAAGTATGGCATGGTTGTTAATTTACATAAAAAAATACATTTAGAATCACTTTAAGCTGCAAAGTTTGTTGCCATTCCGCGAGCGGACGCAATTTTGAAGCATGACATGTTGGGTATCATTTTACTCGGCGTAACATTATGGAAAAAAATTGGCCTAACTTTACTGTTCTCTTATTTTTTAACTAAAAAAGCACGCTTGGAAGACCGCTGCGCAAATACGGTGTGACAACGTTTTGCAATGGCTGCCATTTTATTCTCTAGGATGTTAGAAAAAAAAAAAAATATATATATATATATATATATATATATATATATATATATATATATAAGGTTTGTGGGTTCTAAGTAATTTTATAGCAAAAAAAACTGATTTAAACTTGTAAACACCGAACCCAAAAAACAGGATCGGTACTGAGGTGGTTAAACTTCCATTCCCCCTATGCGAATGTGTACAGAAATTTGTTCACATATGAAATATTCCCTTATACATTAATGAACGATACATAATCAGTCAAGAATAACCATGCTCCAGCCTGCCAATTGAGGTCCAGTTCTCCCCCTGTTTGGATCCTGCAATTTGGCCTCTTGTACAGGCTGTCAATGAAAGCCCGCATGTCAAAGACACCTCTGGCCTTCCTGTGACAGACACATGTCACGGTTTATACTCAGCAGAGAGCATAGGTTGTTCCCGATGGAGATGAAGGCTTAGCTGTTGACTTTTGACAAAGTCAAAATCTGCATATCAGGAACAGCACTGTTTTGTCTGTATGTTTAGAAATCAGGAAAACATTTGAAGGAGCAGATGAAGATTATGAAGGTTGCTAAACACAGGATTGTACATGCTAATGTCAGATTTCTGACAATCACATATAGGAGTGGCATTTATGAACCAATACATTTTTTTAAAGATCTGCTTCATAAAATGTAAATTATTTCTTCTTTGAAAGAGAGACTGGATTTTATGATAAGTGAGACAGAAACAAGACTTTAAGCAGACTGTATAGATCTAGAAAGGAAAGGCAAACACAGCTGTATGTCAAGCAGCTATGCTAGTTTACATTTAAGTAGCACTTCCTATGCATCATGTTTCTAAATATAACTGAAAGATCATAGTTGAAAGAATCATGATAAAATTACAACAAAAATGGTTCTAAAGGCTAAAGGATCATTACCTTCATGCATTCTATATGGAATTCTATATGCTATGTAAAAATAAAATTTTTCATTGTGCAGCTCCTCCCTCGGCCAGATCCAGGGATGTGCACAAGAAGAGCAGAAGCTCTTTCGGGCCTCTGCATCCTCATTGGCTGAGACACAGCAGCGGGAGTCATTGGCTTCCGCTGCTTTCAATCACGGCCAGTGAGGAAGGAGCGGAGGGGTGGGGCCAAGCCACGCTCTGTGGGGATGATTTACTAAAACTGGAGAGTGCAAAATCTGGTGCACCTATGCATGCTACCCAATTCTACCTTCAGCTTGTTCAATTAAGCTTTGACAATAAAACCTGGAAGGTTTTGCAGAGCTGCACCAGATTTTGCACATTACAGTTTTAGAAAATCAACCTCTGTGCGTCTCATGGATGCACAGAGGCGGCTTGGAAGCGAGCATGCATGAGTGCCCCCAGAGCAGGCAGCTTGCTCTGGGGGCACTCAGCAGGGGGGGGGGCCTGGAGCACTGATGGAGGACCCAAGAAGAGGAAGATAGGGGCTGCTCTGTGCAAAACCATTGCACAGAGCAGGTACGTTTGACATTTAAAAAAAAACAACCAAAGTCTTTACATGAAAATGAAAAGCTATTAATAAATAATATTCATGAAAAATAAAAAGCGCACCAAAGCAGCAGATTAGAGATTAGGAGGCATCAAAATCATTACTTCTGGGGCCAGAGCAGTGTTGAGACAGGCCCTTTCCCCATCCTCTGCCTCTTAAAGCAGAACTTCACTCCTTCCCCTAGGCTGAATTATTTTCGGGAGGAGAGAGAATATCAATTTTTATTGGCACCTGCTCCCACTTCTGCGATTCTCACCTAGACGAAGATGGCGATCTTTGCCATGCCCTCTCCCGCAGCCTCCTGGGACACATCACAGCACTGGGCACTGCGTGAGCTCACACCTATAGAGTGGGCAGCCAGCTGTGTTTACTCTAGAAACCACAGCCCACTACCATATCCAAAATGGCAGTGCCAGGGAACAGCAGCGGTAAAGAGAACTGTCTGCTAGAAGATGGCTCTGGACTACAGGCACTGGTAAATACCTGATTTTTAAAAGTCAGTAGCTACAGTATACGTTATGGATCAGTTAGATCTGTAATGTCCCTGTTAGCCCCGCCCCAGTTAGAACACATACAGGAAACACATTTAACCCCTTCACTGCCCCCTTAGTGTTAACCCCTTCCCTGTCAATGACATTTATAAAGTAATCAGTGTCTACTTTCAGATCTGATCGTTGTATAAGTGTTATTGGTCACAAAAAAAGTGTCAAAAACGTCAGACATGTCCGCCGCAATATTGTAGTCCCAATAAAAATTGTAGATCACCGCCATTACCAGTAGAAAAAAAAATAATAATAAAAAACGCCATAGACCAATGCCCATAGTTTGTAAGTGCTGTAACATTTGCGCAACCCAATCAATATACGCGGATCGTGATTTTTTTTTACCAAAAATATGTAGGAGAATATAAATCGGCCTAAACTGATGAATAAATTTGTTTTTTTACTTTTGGATATTTATTATAGCAAAAAGTAAAAAATATTGTTCTTTTCCCAAAATCGTCGCTCTTTGTTTATAGCGCAAAAAATAAAAACCGCAGAGGTGATCAAATACCACCAAAAGAAAGCTCTATTTGTGGGGAAAAAAAGGACACCAATTTTGTTTGGGTACAACGTCGCATGACCGTGCAATTGTCATTCAAAGAGTGACAGCGCTGAAAACTGAAAATTGGTCCGGGCAAGAGGGGGGGTTTAAGTGTCCAGTAAGTAAGTGGTTAAGCACTCGTTCACATCGACTGCAGCTTTGAAATCATGTGACTTTATCTGAAATCGCACAATTTCAAAGCCACATGTCAGTGCAACTTCGGGTGCGATTTGGAAAACATCTGTACGGTTTCATGCACAGATATCTATGCAAGTCGCACCCGAAATCACCAAAAGTAGCGCAGGAACTACTTTTTCCAAATCGATGGGGCTCAGCAAAGTCACTGTCGCACTGATCCGAACAGGGTACGACTTGTCATGCGATCTGACCTGTTGAATTGCATGATAAGTCGCTCCAATGTGTGCGAGGGCTTAGGTCTCTTGCGCGGGACTGTAAAAATGTACTGATGTTTATACGCTGGATCTTGCTGGAATAAAAAACACATGCCAAGTTCCATAAGGACTCCACCTATACACTCTTAAGCTTCGTACACACGGGACGACGATCGTACATACGATTGTCTCAAATCGTATGTTGGATAATGTAACTTGCATACTGACTGCACTACACGATCGTACGACCACAGAAGAATGTTCAGGTGCATGTAATTAGCATCCGGCCATTCCTGACTTCGGAGCATGCGTGTTTTGCACAATACAACTTGTTGTACCAACTGCTCTGTACACACGATACAACGGTCGTATGACCGCTTGTTGGTACGACCAAGTTTTCTAGTCTGCTCATACAACTCCCTTGTACGACCGTCGTATGTCGGCTGTTCTAATCGCACATATGAACGATCGATTTCGCATACAACGGTCGTTAGTACGACCTGTTGTATACGATCGTCGTCCCTAGTGTACGAGGCTTTATCCTCACACATTCATGCCTATACATAAAATTACTGGGGTTTTTTGGGGGTTGTTTTTACCCATCACTACATTTCGGATCTTTACACTGCCAACAAGTCCATAAAGAAAAAAAAATGCTGCATGGCTACAAATGTGGTTCGCCTTTCATTTGAGTGTAGGGGCCTAAATAAGATGCAGGCCATTCCCAGATTCTCTGCACCCCTACTCCCCATAACACAGCATACTCTCAGAAGACTCTGGGGCCGTACCAGCTTAACAGTCCAGAATTAAAAGACGCTCATTGACATGTTGACATTTTCCAGCATTACAGCAACAAAGAAATCAGAGATTGCAGTAACGTTTTACACAACGTACCGTAGTTCTGCTTTTTGCATAATACGGCAGTGCAAAAGAATGTGGAGGAAAAAAAATTCTCTCACTTGAATAGAGGATAATATCAGCACCCCTTCTGCAAAGGAGACTGCACAAGAAGCCTACAGAAGTACTTGGCTCAGGGTGCTTCCTGGCTCATGCACACTAACAACACTTGGAAATGTCTGCCATTGTTACATGAGTGTTAGCAACCACTGGGTTTCATTGTGTGAACCTTTTCACAGGCATTCTGCATGTCATTTCCCATGAAATTGCCTTTAGCAAAAGTTTTGTATTTTGTGCGCTTTGCTATTGACTATGATGAGAAGTGAATTCGCTATAAAAATGCAGCATGAAGACGTTATTTCAATGTCATTCAATGCACAGGTAGGAATTTATGGTGGAAACAGAACCTGGAGCAGCTGTGCATGGCAACTAATCAGCTTCTCTCTTCATTTTGTTCAGTAAGAGCCGGTTCTCACACAACAGCGTTTCGACTTGCGGGGGCGACTCATCGCGACCCCGCACAGCGCAGCTTGCAAATGACTTCTGTAATAGAAGTCAATGCAAGTCGCCTGAAGTCGCCCCAAAAGTAGTACAGGGACCTTTTTCTAAGTCGGAGCGACCTGAGTCGCTCCTATTAGAACGGTTCCATTGCACTGCATGGAGGCGACTTGTCAGGCGACTCAAGTCGCGGCAGTGTGAAGCGGCTCTTAGGGTACTTTCACACTGAGGCGGGCGGGAGCGGTAAATCCCCGCTAGTTTCAGCAGGGATTTACCGCTGTTATAGCTGAGCTACAGCATCGCTATGCAGGTGGGAGCGCTGCGCTTTTAACCCCCCACAAGGGGTTAAAAGTACCAGCGAGCCGCACTACCAAGTCGGTGTGCAGCCGCTTCGGAAGCGCTGGCCATTTTTTTTTTTAATGGGCAGGGGGCGGTGGAGAAGCATTGTATCACCACTCTCCGCACCGCCCCAAAGATGCTGCTTGCAGGACTTTTTGTGACGTACCGTCCCAGTGTGAAAGCACTCAGGGCTTTCACATTGAGGTTGATTGGGGGGGGGGGGGGTATTTTTGAGGCGCTTTACAGGCGCTATTTTTAGCTAAATAGCACCTGTAAAGCGCCTCAGTGTGAAAGTAGCCTTAGGGTCCTTTCACACGTATGAACCGTTCAGGTCCACCTGTCAGTTTTTCAGGCCCAACTGAACAGACACTCCATTGTTCTCTATGGAGCGATGGATGTCAGCGGTGACATCCGTTCTGCTCTGATCCACTAAAGCCAGACAGATGGAAACCATATTTTCCATCCGTCTGGCGGATCGGATGATAACGGACAGACGGTCCATTTTCATCCAATCCCCCATAGAGGAGAGCGGAGCTCTGACAGTTCCATCCCTGCACAGAGAGAAGAGATGGTCCGGTCATCCGCTGGCTCAGCGGGAATCAACGGATGGACTCCGCACATGTGAAAGGAGCCTTAAGCCACATTCATGCTTGTGAATGAGCCCGATTGCATGTGAGAACCCCAGCGAGGGTTCCCAACAATTAACTGCGGGAGGCAGCCTCATTGAAAGCAATAGGAGACTGCTGGCTCCAGGGTGGATAAAAGTTAAGGATTTAAAAAAAAAAAAATAATAATAATCTGTTGTTTTTTTTAATTTAAATCAGATTTTTTTTTTACATTGGTGGTTCCCCATTCTGCCTCTGTATTAGGTGATCACGGGCACGAGAGGGTGCACCCGTAAATTGCGGCTACGCAAATCGCCGTTTATAGATGGCGATTCGCGCAGTGGAGCCACTTTGCCACCGTTTATCTACGCGAGGCGGTCGGAAAGTAGTTAATAAAATGCTTTTGGAGCAAAAATCTATCTAAAGATAGTTTTCTATTTAACCGCTTGCCGACCGCTGGTCGGCAATTGACGGCGACAGAATGGCTCTGTAACGCAAATCGCCGTCATACGACGGCGGGCGCGATACAGAGCCATTGTGAGCGCGCGCGCGCGCGCTCACTGTGTCCGGGGGGGTCCAGGGAGCGGGTGCGGCGGCTTCGATTGCCGCCGGCCACCCGCGATCCCCCCCCCCGGAGCGAATGAGCGGAGGTCCGTGTAAGTAAACACGGACCTCCGCTCTGTGTGAGGGGGAAGGGCTGTGATCACAGCCTTCTCGTACATGAAGGCTGTGACCACTTCCCTTCCCCAGTTAGGCAATCCCCCCTACAGTTAGAACACGCCCAGGGAACATAGTTAACCCTTAGCGCGCCCCCTGCAGGTTAACCCCTTCACTGCCAATGGCATTTACACAGTAATCAGT
>BLSH010408053.1:370108-390916 GCA_018402905.1 Glandirana rugosa
GTTAATTTCGCCTCAAGGTGGGTTGAAAAAGTGAGGAGTGGTACGCTTAGGAATTTTACTTAAACAGTTAAAAAAAAAGAAAGACAAGCGAATGGACTAAATACGGATATAGATTAAAGTGAACGAGGAAATCCCCGGTACCGCGGAATGTAGTAAAGGTCAAAACGTAACTGAGGACCCTCTAAAACCAGTCGAACCGTACCGTGACAAGGACAAAACGTAACCGCGATACCTTTTAGACCCAGTCGAACCGTACCGTGAAGAGGGCAAAACGTAACCATAGATACCTTTTAGAACCAGTCGCGTAGGTTAGTCTACTAAAATGGTATTAAGTTAGTCGACTAAAATGTTTTAATCAGTTTTAGTCTACCAAATTAACACTGCTGGCTACCCAGCATGTACCTGCCGATCTCACGCATGTCCCTGCCAATCTCATGCATGTGCAGTGCGGTGCGGTGCAATGTTGGGTCAGCTTGGCATGGCAAAGCCATGCCAAGCTGACCAAGATTTTCCATAGATACCAATGCAAAACGGGAGAAGTGCCATGCCAAGCTGACCCAGATTTTCCATAGCGCCAATGCAAAACAGGAACAGTGCCATGCCAAGCTGACCAAAATCTCCCAGGAGTCAATGCAAAACTGGAAATGATGTAAGGCGCCATGGCCCCTAAAGGAGCAAGTGAAATTAGATATAGGCATAAATCAGGTAAGCGAACAGAAAGAAAAAAAAATTGACAAATTCATTTTAAGGATTCGCATGGTGAGGAGTGAAAAAGTTGGGTGGAACTCCGCTTTAATTGCTCAGGCATCCAGTACTGGGACAAGCAATTACAGTACTAGGAACTCTTCTCTTTGTAGCTGTAGGAAATCAATGTAGCAGTACTGCAAACAAAAAGGTAAATATAGGCATCTGCAGGGGCAGCTTTAAAGTAAACCTGTTGTTTTGCCCTGCGTGAGCAAAGCACATATTCAATTACAGTTAAACATTTCAGCTTGAGCTATTATAATCAACAGGCTTTTTTAGCCTTAGCCTGAAAAACAAGTAAAAAGGAGCTGAGACCTCTACCTGCTGAATATGGAAGTAAAAAAAAATGTTTTAAACAAATATAAAATGGTTTTATTTTATTTCTGACCATGATAAATAAAAATACAAAAACAAATATACTTTCCATTCAAGGCTTTTAATGGAATAACTTGCTGGGTGCCTGCTGTATGTAAGAAAATGCCTCCCTCCATACTAATTTCTGCTTAGCGCCTATAATGATTTAAATCCTTAGCATTCTCATCTGTAAAGCCTCGTACACATGGTTCGATGATCGTACGACCAAACAGCCCAAATTATATGTTGGTTGTTGTATCTCGCATACTGACATGCACTAAACAATCGTACGACCAAGCCGAACATAGTGACGTGTTATGAACGCATAAAGAGAAAGTTCAGGTGCCTGTAATTTGTGTCCGGCCGTTCCAGATTTCGGAGCATGCGTGTTTTGCACAATACAACTTGTTGGACCAACTTCTCTGTACACACGGTACAACGGTCGTGCGATCGCTTGTCGTACTACCAAAGTTTTCTAGTCTGCTCATCCAACTTTTGTTGTACGACCGTCGCATGTCGGCTGTTCTAATCGCGCGTACTAACGGTCGATTTAGCATACAACGGTCGTTCATACGACCTGTTGTATACGAGGCATAAGGCCTGATTCAACACCTATGCATTTTCAGTGCTTTTTACATTTTGCAGATTTGCACTGCAGTCCATTTAACATGATTTCCTATGGAACACGTTCTGCAGTGCAAATCTGCAAAAAGCACTAAAAATGCATAGGTGTGAATCCAACCTAAATGTCCCGCATGTCTATTTTATACAAGCCAGGTTGTATTTTAGGTTTACTCATCCTTAAACAAATAGTTTGTTCAACCAACCTAAATTTACCAAGGAAATGCTGGAAAAAATAGTTACAAACCTCCTCATTCTTTGTGACAAAGGAGTAAAGCTGAGTAATCAAAATGGGATATCTTCTGTCTTAACCCTTTTAGGGAATTAGAATACCCTTTTTCCATGAGAAATAAATGTGTCGCACAGCTGTGCAAGCCAATTAAAGAGATTGTTGTGTCTGGAGATTTGGGTGTGCTCAATGGCCAAATGCAGCCGTGTAACTTCCAGCCCTTGCCAAGTTATAACAGTTGTGTAATCGTTTGTGAAGTCATTTACACTTTCCTGCCATTGAATGTGCTAAAGAAGATTGTCACTGCACTGAGAACATAGCACATGTGGATTCCTGAGCAAATGAAAACACACGCCATCTGTAGGTTCAGAGCTATAGTCGATTGGAGTTATATGCACGTCAGCTTTACCGGTAAGACCCCATATACACTATTAAGCTTTTCTGCAGATTTTCGTCTTCAGATTTACCAAAACCATATACATTAGTAACCTGGTTTGAGAGAGTTTTGCAAGACAAGCAAAATTTCTAAATAAATTATGACTTTATATACAAGCGATGTCTTGATATACAAGCAGTGTCACATCACAACAGAGTATAAAAGAGAAGAGAGGCACCTCTAAGTGTAGCAATAACATTTAATGAAGGTACAACATCTAGCAACTCACATGGTTGATGATTTAGGCCCCTTTCACACTTGTGCGACACAATTTTGCCCCGAGTACGACTTTGGTCCGACTTTGTTGCAACTTTGGCACAATGAAAATATATTACAAAGTCGTACAGAAATCACATCTATATTATTCAGGTGCGATTTGCATGCAACTTTGAGGGTTTAACATTGAAGTCTATGGACCTCAAGTTGCATCAAAGAAGGAACAAAGTAATGCAGGGACTACTTTGAAGTCGGTGCGACTTGAAGTCGTACAGATATGAACGGTACTCACTGGAAATCAAGGGGTATTGTCATGCAACTTTGCAGTCCCAAGTCGCATAAGCTTGAAAGGGGCCTAAAGGAGTATGCAGGCATTCGGGGTAAAGCTGTCCACATAGACCGTCCTAAACACCACCATTGACATCATCCCTTCCACACTGCACTCCACAAGCCTCAAGCCTTGCTTTCAGATCTCTCTACTGCGGGGTAGTATTCCCGGTCACGATTTCTGACTGACGGCAGTGAGAGTCGGCAGTGCAGAGGACGGTCTATGTGGACAGCTTTACCCTGAATGCCTGCATACTTAGATGGGCCTCTTTTAATCATCAACCATGTGAGTTGCTAAATGTTGTACCTTCATTAAATGTAACCATATTGCTACACTTAGAGGCGCCTCTCTTCTCTTTTATACTCTGTTGTGATGTGACACTGCTTGTATATCAAGACATCGCTTGTATATAAAGTCATAATTTATTTTAAAATTTTGCTTGTCTTGCAAAGCGCTCTCAAACCAAGTTACTACTGTATATGGTTTTGGTAAATCTGAAGACCCCTTTCACACGGAGGCACTTTACAGGCGTTATTTAGCTAAAAATAGCACCTGTAAAGCGCCTCATAATTAAACGCAGTGTGTGCTTTCACACTGGGGAGCCGCGCTTGCAGGAGAGTAAACAAACTCCTGCAAGCAGCATTTTGGGGTGGTATACACCGCTCCTCCACCGCCCCTGCCATTGGAATGAATGGGGAGCGCCGGAACACCGCTTCAGAAGCGCGGCTCGCCGGCACCTTTAACCCCTTGTTAGGGGTTAAAAGCGCCACTCTGTAGCCCCTGCTGGATTTTGCTTCTAAACCCCTTGTGGAGGCAGCCATTTGTGAATGGACATTTTATGTTTACACAACATATTACATTGCTATAATCTCTTTATATGGACTATAAACTGAAGAGTTTATGAATAAATGGATGGAACGAATCATCTGAGTTTTCATTATTTCTTATGGGGAAATTTGCTTTGATGTACGAGTGCTTTGAATTACAAGCATGTTTCTGGAACGAATTATGCTCACAAGCCAAGGTTTTACTGTAATATGAGGCCAAAGCTTAAGAGTTTGAGCCTGGGTTCACATATGTGCAATCTCAGAGATCGCATGTGATCTCTGAGCAGCGTGAGTTCCGCCATACAGTTGTAAGGTGGAACTCGCATTAGATTCACAAAAAAAAAAAAAAAAAAAAGAAGTGCAGGGACCTTTTTTTCCCCGCAGTGGAATCGCATCGCATGGGTGTGCTCACCCATGCGATCCAATTCATGTGCAAGTTTACAGTTCGCACTGCGATCTCTGAACAAAACTGGGGGTGTCATTAACTTTGTAATGACACCCGCAGCAGTTCGCAGAGGGGTTTGTGAACTGCCTGTGGGAGTGATTGTAGTACGCTCTTCACTTTCGACATGAGACAAGCATCCAACAAAAAACGGACGTTCTGTCGTCCGAAATTTGCATCGTGTGTACGAGGCTTTACTCTCTCCCCACGGCCACCTCCCTCTTAGGTCAGTATTTCGCTTCACTTACCAAAAGCTAGGCTTGGCAGCTGGGATGGGGTGGAGCAAAGCTCACCTTACACAGGTAAACCTGGCCATAGATAGGTAGAATTTCAAATAAATTCTTTGGAACGAAAATTCTAATCATTAGTGAGTCAAATCAATGATTGTTCTTGATCGCAGTAATGAGAAAATTTAAAGGAGCAACATGGGAAATTTTTCTCAAAACAAATTTCTAACAGAGTATGTGGTTTTTGTTCGGTAAAGTACATTCATTCCAAAACAAAAAGCAAACAAAATCTTTCAAACGACAATCGAATGTTCTGAGAATTTTTGAATGAATTTTCCTAAGGCCGGCCATAGACAGAGAAAATCTCTTTCCTGCAACCACGGCAAATGCATTTGATTCCCATCAACACAGACAGTGTTGAAAGGGGAATCCCTCCAGTGGAGCTATTGTGTTCACCCCGTGGAGGGGGTGGAAGGAAGCTCCCTGCCAGGAGAACACAGCGATTATTGCTAGCGGCTATAACAGCTGCTAGCAATGATCACATTTAAAATCCGGCAGGCTGGTTGAACCAAAGTTGATTGATCGATCAACTTGGGTACATTCAGCCTGTCCATACATGGTTCAAAATCAACAGGAACTGGCTGAGATTCGAACCGTCTATGGCCGGCTTAATACTTTTCCTAATGCCCCATACACACGGTTGAACGATCGCACGTACGATCATGACGAATCGTATGTTGGCTGTTGTATGCAGCATACTGACTTCACTACACGATCGTACGTCTGCAGAAGAACGTTCAGGTGCATGTAATTAGCATCCGGCCGTTCCGGACTTCGGAGCATGCGTGTTTTGCACAATACAACTTGTTGTACCAACTGCTCTGTACACACGATACAACGGTCGTATGACCGCTTGTTGGTACGACCAAGTTTTCTAGTCTGCCCATACAACTCCCTTGTACGACCGCTGTATGTTCGACTGTTCAAATCGCACATACGATCGATTTTGCATACAACGGTCGTGAGCACGACCTGTTTTATGCGATCGGCGAACCGTGTGTACGAGGCTTAAGACTTTTCATTCAAAATTCTAGCCATCTATGGCCAGTTTAAATTAAGATCTTTTGACATGGAGTTCTGAATGAAGGTAATTTCTGTGCATGTCTTAAGTAGTTGAGAATCTTCTCACAAATAAATGGTAGCTGTGTTCACTTTGAATACCCAGTCATATGCAGATAAAAGATTTTGTCTGGATGATTGGATAATTAAAGTGAATCTTCCCTGAACTTATTGAATGAAAATTCTCAGTTTCTTTAGTAAGGAGTTTCTCATCTTGTGCTTAGTTTGACTAAGTGCCAGTTCACACCAGCGCAACTTTGAAGCCGACATCCCTGCACGACTTTAACAAAAGTCAATGCTAATCATGACGAAGAAGCAGGAAAGTAGTGCAGGAACCTTTTTCTAAGTCAGAGTGACTTGACCAATTAGAATGGTTCCATTGTTCCACCGTTAATGGGGCGCGACTTGTCATGCGACTTTGTCACATGACAAGTCGCAGCAGTGTGAACCTGGGCTTACACAGGTTTGTAACAGGTTTATTTTGAGAATACAGCAGTTCAACATTAAGTATTTACTTCCATTGCTACATTTGACATTTACAATTTGTTTTTAAATCATCCATACAAAAAGAAAGTGGTCCACAAATGTAAAAAAATTTCTTGTTCAGTCCAGTGAACATCTGAACTCAATAATTCACCCATCCACTCTAAACAGAGTGGATGGACAAACCATCCACTGTTGACTAGAGCTGCACGATTCTGGCCAAAATTAGAATCACAATTTTTTTGCTTAGGATAAAGATCACGATTCTCACGGCATAAGATCTTGCATATACAAAAAAATTGGGCTAACAGCACGGTTTAGTTTTTTTTTTCTTTTGAAAGGGTAGTTTTTCCAAAAAAATTGTGTTTGAAAGGCCACTGCACAAATACTGTGTAACATAAAATATTGCAACAACCACCATCTTATTCTCTAGGGTCTCTGCTAAAAAAAATGCATAATGTTTAATTAAAGTCATTTTCTAGCAGAAAATACTGGATTTTTACTTGTAAGCAGCAAGTGTCAGAAATGATTTAGTCTTTAAATGATTAAACTAAACTCTTCTATATGGAGTTCAACCCTTTGATCATTTGAAACATAGTATCTTTTTACTTCTTTTATCAACTTGACTTGGCAGTCTGCCCAGATAGGAGAGACATAAGTCGCTCAGACTTTAGAAAAAGATTCCTGGGGAGACGTCAGGCAACTTGCATTGACTTCTATTTTAGTCAAATCACGCTGATTCGCCCCGCAAGTCAGACTCCATTAACTGAAAATCGCGGTAATGCCTGATGGAGATCGCAGGAGGGGGTGAATCGAGATCGCAATTTTAATACGATTAATTGTGCAGCTCTACTGTTGACTATTATATTCTGACAGCTGGCACCTATACTTGAACAGTGGATGCACCTTACTGGAATAAGTGGAGAGGTAGGGCGGTAACGCCACAATCTCCACCTCATCCAGTGAGCAGACGCCTTGCATTCATTGAACAAATAGATGTTCTGGGAATGGAAGAAGTGGTGAGCAATTGACTTCCTGTGGTCAGTATGTAGAATTATAGCTGCTGGGCACAAGAGCCATGAGACTGCAGTGATTGTCACCTTCCATAGCAAACCCCCAGGTATAAGACATACAAACGACAAGCTAATATTGAAGCATGCATGTCTAGGCACCTTTAGACACCCCTAGCACTATTTCGGTCTCCTGGGGAACAACATATTATTGACTAAGAAATATGTGGCAGACAAAGAGTTTTCCCCGAACAAAAGTGGAAAATTAGGTATGATGTCATCTCTGCCACCCTTAACAGTCCAATATTTAATCAATCCTATGAAAATCACATCTGTCATGGATAGGGCTGCTACCTGTCCAGGATTCAACCGGGGTTTTGGGCAGACTGAAACCCGGACACATAATTCAAAACCCGGACTGTCTGGGTGAATCCTGGACAGGTGGCAGCCCTATCCATGATAGATGTGATTTTCATAGGGTTGATATTCAGACAGGAATGTGGCTCGGAACAGTGCCTCACAGGAGGATGAGCGGGCACTATGCATGCCCCCTTACTATTCTCTTTGGAGTGCCAAAAGATGTCCAAGTTCTGTTACAATCCTATAGTGTAGTGGTCTCAAAACTGTGGCCCTTTGCTTTCCTTTATCTGACCCTTGGGACACTATTCCTCCCACTGCCAACTGACACCAACAATGGGGCACCATTTCTTCTACAAACACCAATAATGGGGCACTATTCATTCCAATGATTGCAACGATGAGGCACTATTCCTCCCACTGGTCAAGCTTACTCCCGTTGATTCCAGGAAAATTTCCACTCCCACTGCCCACAGTTCAGCCCCCTAAAGTCTGAAAGACAATAAATTGGCCCTATGTTTAGAAAGTTTGGAGATCCCCGCTATAGTGAATGCCAATAAAAAAAAAAAAAAAAAAGTTGTTGTGCGCTGCTAAAGTGTTGAAGAAAAAGTGGCAACCCTAATCATGGATGAAGAGGACTGTTTATATTGGTTATCAAAATGCTAGTTCCTCATTTTGTGGTCATATTCACCATTAATTGTTCAATTTGTGCAAGTCAATGGCAAGCCAAAAAAATGGCATAGAAAAAAATGGCTAAAATTATTGGGTGATGGAACAATGAATGCCTTCTAGGGATAAAGTCTCCAGCTCCCATCCATTGAAACTAATGGACTGGACCTGGCTTTGGGTGACATAGACTACAGGCAATATTTGGAGGGGGGAAATGGTGGTAATTCATAAACAAGTCTATCTAACAAAGAGATGTTGCTAGGTCATTTCTGCCTAGGCAAAAATGGTGTAAAACATTCTTTACGGGCAGTGAAAATGATGCAAAAATGACTTTCAAGCATCAGTCTGAAACATGAATTTCAGGGTCTGCAGGGAGGCAAGAGGCACCAACATGTCTATACAACCTTAACAAAAATAATCTTGCTTTCTTTCACTCCTTATAATTCAATCCCCAAGTTTTAGCAATGTAATCTCAGCCAAAACACACATCATTCCAGAGGTTTACAGACATCCCAGCCTTTGTTACACTAGGCTAAAATACAGGCGCTTTTGTATGATACAATAGTTGAAACAGAGTGCTGTATGAAATCCGTGTGCAGACAATTTAATCAGTTGTATCTAATAATTTGTAACAATTTGCAAAATGCCAAAATATGGAAGAATGATAATTGAATGCTGAAAATGGCAGCACTCATTCTGCGTCATATTTTTATAAAGACATTTGTAGATTCGCCCCTAATAAGTACCATGTTTCAGACGGGACAATCAGCAATCTTGCTGAACAAGAGCTGTGAGAAAATCTATAACTCAGCCTTTCTCAACCTTCTTACCCCAAAGGAACCCCTGAAATATTTTGCAGGTCTCGGGGAACCCTTAGTGCCGGTTCACACTTAGGCGACTTGTCAGACGACTTGAGTCGCCTGACAGGTCGCCTCAATGCAGTGCAATGGAACTGTTCTAATAGGAGCGAGTCGCTTCAATCCGCTTAGAAAAAAAGTTCCTGCATTATTTTCGGGGTGACCTCATTGTGACTTGCATTGACTTCTATGATAGAAGGTCTCCTGCAAGCCGCTCTGAGGTCGCTTAGAGCGGGGCGACTCGATTCGCCCTGCAAGTCACGCGCCGCTTAAGTGTGAACCGGCCCTTACTGAAACCATCTAATCGAGGGTCAATAGCAAAAATGCTCCTTACGTTGATGGTCAGTAGGAGGTTTGAACCCCTTCATTGGTGGTCAGAATGCCATCCTTGCAGGCAGCTGAATAAGATCATTGGTGTCATGCTGCTGGCTCTACCAAATTGCATTGGCCCTGGAACTATGCAGACACCATTAAATAGGATGTCAAACAGCAAAGGCTCAAGGAACCCCTAGCAATAGCTGGAGGAACCCTGGTTGAGAATCACTGCTATAACTAAATCAGCATTTTTTTTCAACCCTGGGGTGCCTTTAGGTTTCTTCTGGGATGCCTTGGCAAAATGCCCAAAAATTACCCAAAAATTGTACACAAGCCAGCGGGTGGATAAAGCCTGCCTTTTGGGTACACAAAGCCACGGGTTTTCATTGTGCATCATTACAACCTTCCAGCTGTCAGCATCCTAACAACCAATGACATCATCAGTTGATAAGGACATGAGATTCTTGTTTGTCCCTCTCCTTCCCTTCTCTGTAAGCACTGGGGTTACATTAGCTGAGTGAGGGAGAGAAACTGAGGAATACTAGTCAGTACGACCCCATTCACACTGGGGGCTACAGCCACGGCAGTGGTAAAGCGCTGCTAGTTTTAGCAGCGCTTTATCGCTGTTATAGCGGCGCTTTGGCGCCGCTATTAGGACAGCAGTGAGACGCTTTTAACCCCTAAGAAGGTGTTAACAAGGGGTTAAAAGCACAACGTTTCTGAAGAGGTTACAGCCGCTTGACAAAACGCTGCCCATTCATTTCAATAGGCAGGGGCGGTGGATGAGCGGTGTATACATCTCTCCCACACCACCCCAAAGATGCTGCTTGCAGGACTTTTTCCCCATCCTGCAAGCGCACTGCCCCAGTGTGAAAGCACTCAGACTTTCACACTGGGGTGGATTGGGGCGAGTTTTTCAGGCGCTATTTTTAGCGATAAAGCGTCTGATAAATGTCACAGTGTGAAAGGGTCTACCAGTGTGCAAATCTGTATTTGCTTTGAAAGAATAAATCACCTCTGACGTTGGGTGTCCTACATGTGTGGATGTTGCTACGTTATCATAATTATTATACAGGATTTACATAGCGCCCACAGTTTGCGCGGCGCTTTACAATATTTAGGCAGACAGTGCAATTACAATACAATTCAATACAGGAATCAGAAGGCCCTACTCAGAGCTTACAATCTAGAAGGGAGGGTGAAGTGATACGAAAAGGCAATAACTGTGGGGGATGAGCTGATGAAGAAAATAAAAGTACAGTTGTTAGGTGGCGGCAGGATAAGCTTCTCTGAAGAGAAAAGTTTTCAGGGATTGCCTGAAAGTGGATAGATTTGGGGACAGTCTGACAGATTGGGGTAGGGAATTCCAGAGGATGGGAGAGGCTTGGAAGAAGTCCTGGAGGCGAATATGAGAGGAGGTGATGAGGGAGCTGGAGAGAAGGTTATGTAAAGCTATTTTAGTTTTTAACATTGTAGAATGGGATGCTTCGAAATTGTGCAGAATTTTAAAGGGTGCCTTGACTGAAAAGGGGTGGAGAAACACCAAACTAGCCAATGAACTTGATGTGTGAACTCATTTTCCAGACTGTATGTAGCTTTACTGATTTTTTACTGTACAGTAAATATATGAAATAATGGATAAATATAAACTTCCAGTTAGGCAGCATCAGGTGCTTGCGGGTGTCTGAATACAATAGCCAACAATAAAGATTCCTTCATCTAGTCAGTGTGTTTTAGGTAGGATAAAAAAATAAAATAAAAGAAAAAAGAAAAATGGGCACTGCTGTTTCTGGGCGCTATTATAGGTACAAATAACACACACACATGTTGTATCCTCATGCTCATAAGGAGTAGAAGATTTTATTTTGGATTGTTTTTTGGTGGTGGGCTTTGGTAATACCATCTACATACAGATCGTGTCTAAACACTAAAGCCTCGTACACACGGGTCGACGGTCATACGACCGAACGGACCAAATCGTATGTTGACTGTTGTATCTCGCATACTGACATGCTTACACCGCATCCAATTTGCATGACACTTGAAAACACATTGTTTTCAATGTGTCAGGTTCACATAGGTGCGGTGCATTCACACTTCACATTGCACAGAAAATGTGAGCGTTTTCTGTGCATTGCAGTGGTGATTTAGGGGTGGGCGGTCTGAACCCCTGAGCACAAGAAAAACATGTTTTTGGAGCTCTTATTTTAGAAACAGAGTCACTTTAAAGTGGTTGTAAAGGCACAAGTACTTCATAATGCATGAAGGTAAAAAACCTTCTGTGTGCAGCAGCCCCCCAGCTCCCTCTAATACTTACCTGGGCCCCCTCTCGATCCAGCGATGTCCACCACAGCCTTGCCTTTCCAGGGGCCTCGCACTCCTTATTGGCTATTGGCTGCAGTGGGAGCCATTGGCTCCCGCTGCTGTCAATCACAGCCAGCTGGTCAATAAGGAGATGGAGGAGGCGAGGCCGAACTGAAGCTCCATGTGTGAATGGTCACACAGTGCAGCAGCTTGGCTCGGGTGCCCCCACAGCAAGTCGCTTGCTGTGGGGGCACCCGACAGGAGGGTGGAGCCAGGAGCGCTGGTGTGGGACCCAAAGAAGAGGAGGATCCAGGCCACTCTGTGCTAAACCACTACACAGGGCAGGTAAGTATAACATGTTTGTTAATTTAACGGAAAGAAAAAATGAAAGCTTTACAATCACTTTGAGGCTCCATGTACACTGGGAGTTTGAACGCCTGGCAGGAGAAAAACAGCATTTAAAAACGCACCTAAAGCCATGTTTTGTAAAAGGGTTTAGCTTTACAGGAGTAGGAGCAGCAGGAGTTTGGGTGTTCATTCATTTCATTTGGCCATTGAAATAAATGGACGTTCAAGCGTTAAAAGCTCCTAGCATTAACGTGCGTCTAGATGCGTTTACACGCGTCGGATGTCTTTCTTGCCAAAACACTCCTCTCCCAAATGGTGGCTCTGGGTACTTTTTTTCTGCCTCTAAACACTCCTGCCTTTAAACAATGCCTACATGTGCTAGAACACATAGGCCAACATGGAGTCCAGCGCTAGGCTAGTCAAGCGCCCTTAAAAGTGGCGTTTTTGATGCCCGATGTGCATGAGGCCTTATAGGCGTCATATGATGCAGATAAAAGAATCACTTTCTAGTAAAAGGTGACAAGTTATCCTGTCTACTCCCAGGAAGGCTGTGAATGCAGTGAGTCATGCATATCATTAGTCTGTGCATGTGTCTGCGAATGCCTATAAACACACCTGTCACTACTCCTTTACCATCTATTCATTTATGCTAAAGGAGGCTATGCAACTATGCTAGTGGCGTTTTGTGACGAAGCATAGATTCTCTACATTCTTTGTAACAAACTGTTGATTTTGTAACAAACTTGATTTTGCTGCTCTGCTGTTTCCACGGAATATTATCAGGAAATAAAAAAGGAGGGGCGTTCATTTTTTAATGATGGTATTTTCCACAACTTGTTCATTGATATGTTTGGAGGACAAAGGGCAGCTGGATATTCAGGTGTGATCCTGACAATCTAGGCATGCCAGGCAGCATTTTATCTAAACACTAGCCACTGCATTGGGCAACTATTTATTTTAAAGGTAAACTCATTCAGGGCAGAATAATAGAATCTCTGATTAGCTCTTCCCTTTACTCACTTTTCCCATGCGCTACCTTCATGCAGAGAATGGTAGAAAACCTTCAGGCTTTACAACCACTTTTAAAGCTTATCTAATCCCAGAAATAAAGATGTAAAATATTGCAGCTTACCAGTCCTTAGATGTGGTTGCTGCATTCGGCTTGTGTGTACTGCAGCTGGTCCCACAAAAGCCCGTCCAACTTCTGCCAGTCTCTGCCGACGGGGCATGACCGAAAAAGGTCTGTCGACTGGCTCCCGGTCTGAACTCTTAGCCAATGGCTGAGAGCGCTGACCCAAGTGTTCTGGCGAGGGGCTGCCCCCCTGTCAGAACACAATAGAACAGTGGGGGAGATCCCTGTACTAACATCAGATTGTTAGTACAGCAGCTCCGACCTGAGTAGTTAGGTTTTTTTTTTGTGTTCAGCCCTACTGGGCTGAACGAAAAAAAAACTAGCAGTGTATAATAGGCTTTAATCTGTAATACAGAGAAGCACCAGTAGAGTTCCAAAAGACATAGGCAAGGTCTCCGGTGCCCAACTTGCGGCCTGAGGGCCACATGTGCTCCTTTGGTGCTTGAAGTGAGGCCCTTGGGCCCCAGTAGTCAACAGAGGGAGCTTTGATTTGTAAAGGGTCCCTTAAAGTGGTTGTAAACCTCAGACATGAAATATGAACAAAGCATATCCCTCTATAGCAGGGGTAGGCAACCTCGGCACTCCAGCTGTGGTGAAACTACAAATCCCATCATACCTCTGCCTTTAGGAGTCATGCCTGTGATTGTCAGGGTCTTGCAATGTCTCATGGGACTTGTAGTTTCACCACAGCTGGAGGGCCGAGGTTGCCTGCCCCTGCTCTATAGTGTATAATTGTCTCAAATAGGGAACTAAGAGTCACTTCTGTCTGCTGCTTTGTTCCACTGTTATCAGCATCAGTCACTTCTGGTTTTCCTGTCACCAAGAGAAAAAAGGGTTACAGGAGAGGGAGATCCAGCGCACAGCCTGTGTTTGACAGCCTCAGCTCTGTTCCTGTGTGCTGTGTAAAGGGGAGGGGGGGTGCCCTTTCCCTCCAATCAGCTCCCAGAGCTCTCCTCACTAAGGATAAGCTCGAGCGTGTTCGCAAGTGCACAAATCCTCTGACATATGCTGTACCTGTTTATCTGCAGTCTTCTCTTCTCTATAGCTATTCAAAGTGCTCAATTGATAAAGTTTGTCTGAGAGTTCAGAAAAAATAGGCAGAGAGCTGAGCGGAAGTTACACTCTGCAGAGCTCAGTGAGGAGTAAGGATGGGCTCGGGCATGTTTGCAAGTACATGTGCCCGAGCCCGACGGGAAGTGAACCCTGCACTGTGCTAATCAGACGCAATTAGAGATTCCGCGATCGCTGCAGCCGTGCATGAGGGAATGTCTCACTGCCTGTGATTAGCGCAGTGCAGGGTTCACTTCCCGGCGGGCTAGGGCACGTGCACTTGCAAACACACTCGAGCACATCCTTACTCCTCACTGAGCTCTGCAGAGTGTAACTTCTGCTCTCTGCCCCTTTTTTTCTGAACTCTCAGACAATCTTTATAAATCCAGCACTTTGAATAGCTGTAGAGTAGAGAAGACTCAGATAAACAGGTACAACATATGTAGGAGGATTTGTGCACTTGCAAACACTCCCAAGCTTATCCTTACTCCTCACTGAGCTCTGCAGAGTGTAACTTCCGCTCTCTGCCTCTTTTTTCTGAACTCTCAGACAAACTTTATAAATCCAGCACTTTGAATATCTATAGAGAAGAGAAGACTGCAGATAAATAGGTACAGCTTATGTAGGAGGATTTGTTTCATCTCTGTGTATCATTTGTCGCCAGTCACTTCACTGGGTATATGGAAGGGTTTACAACTACTTTAATTGTATTAAAGTCCAGTTGTTTCATGCGACATGTCCCTAGTCTCTGATGGTCTCTTATAGCATGACTTCAGTCACTCCAGTAGAACCAGCTCTGACCATTTCTTCTAGTAAGTCTTCCGTTTGTAACAATTATCTGTAGCATTACATGTAATAAATCTTATATGTGGCCCATTGCAGAAATTAGGGGCCACATTTGAGACGCTTTTTCGCTGGCAAGTAGACAGCCACTGGGCTAATGCCTTGTACACACGGGACGACGATCGTACTTACGATCGTCTCAAATCATATGTTGGATAATGTAACTTGCATACTGACTGCTCTACACGATCGTACGACCACAGAAAGAACGTTCAGGTGCAGGTAATTAGCATCCGGCCGTTCCTGACTTCGGAGCATGCGTGTTTTGCACAATAGAACTTGTTGTACCAACTGCTCTGTACACACGATACAACGGTCGTATGACCGCTTGTTGGTACGACCAAGTTTTCTAGTCTGCTCATACAACTCTCCTTGTACGACCGTCGTATGTCAGCTGTTCTAATCGCGCATACAATGGTCGTACGTACGACCTGTTGCATATGATCGTCGCCCCGTGTGTACGAGGCTTAAGTCTTCAAACCCCATCTAGCCATGTAAGCACTGTGATGCAACTACACTGTCACTAACCCTAATACAACAGGAAAAAAGCATGATGGAACCAAATTGCAGCAGTCCTAAATATGAGTCTACCCCCATTTCTCACTCCTACTCCCCCCATACATAACCCAAGAACACTGCTCTTGTCTGGGCAGGATCTCCCCCGAAACAATCACAAGGGCAGAGCAAAATGCTTAGCATGAAGGGAAATGATTGTCTGAACATGGCACAGAAGCAAAATCAACACAGTTAGGAACAAAAGCCGCCCCACCCAGGGAGGAGGGTGTGAAGTGAATGTCAGAGACGCAGGCTTTTCAGCCCCCCACCAGGTTACTCCAAACTAAAAAAAACCTAAGAGTGACCTGTGAACATAACATCAGACCTCCACCCATGGTTCTATAGTTATCACTGACGCCCATCCAGCTGCCTAGAGTCACATACTGCCTCGCACGTCAGTCTCAGAGCTTCAGGCTGTTCACCCTTCTAATACCAAGACAGAACCTGTTCCCAAAAGGGCAGCGAGCCGCTACAATGTCACTACAGCAGTCTTAGCTAACCCTGGGTTCTCCAGCCATCGCTCGACTACAAGTCTCAGCAGGCCTCCAAAATCAAACATTCACATTGGGGGTGATTTACTAAAAAGCCATCAGGCTGCTTATTTTGCAAGGGAAGTTGCACTTAGCAAGAGAATTTTCCCCAGAGCTTAGTGAAGGCGGCGAAGTTTCACTTTTTAGAAAATACCCAATCACATGGAAGAATACAAAAAAAATAAGGTTTTTGCTTGCATATGATTGAATGATGGAAGTCACCTGCCTCACTCAAGCTGGCCATAACTGGAGCGATTTTCCTTTCCTGCAATGGGTTGCAAAAAAGAAAATTGCTTGATTCCCCCATTAACAAAGTCAGTGTTGGTGGGGGAATCTCTACTGCGGAGCTGTGGTTTCTCCCGGCGGGGGCAGGCGATGTCGCATAACAAATCGCACAAGTGCGAATGGAGCCTAAATCAACCAAACTGTCTTCATCTACTATGACTGTGTTGATAGGGGAATCTCTCCCACTTAGCTATTGTGTTCTCCTGGCGGGGGACGCTAGCAATAATCGCATGCAAAATCCAACATGCTGGTTGCACCTAAGTTGGTTGAGCGATCAACTTGGGTACAATCAGCCTGCCCATACATGGGTTGAATATCAATTGGTCCCCAAACCATCTAGGACTAGCTTAAGATCTAGGGAATATTCCCTTGCAATGTGAATAACCTATTTGCCTTTATTAAGGCTACATTCACATTAGTGTGTCTCAAGTTGTGCGATTTCCAGAGCGACTTGTGTTGCGATTTTAATCCAACTTTACATTCTATGGGTCAAAGTCACATCTAAAGTTGCACCATAGTAGTGGAGGCACCTTTTCAAAGTCGCACTGATTTGAACAGGTGCCATTGAAAAGCATGGGATGTGCTTTGTCATGTGACGTTGATGTCCAAAGTCGCATAACAAACAACACAAATGTGAATGAATGAAGCCTCAGGCTGGGTTCACATATATGCGAATTGGATGCATTTTACACCGCATCCAATGCACATAACATGAGTGTGATCGGCTTTCAATGGAGCCGGTTCACACATGTCCGGGGCGATGGCGGTGCAAATTTGAAACGGGTACTGTGTATTTTTGGGTCCGGTTCAGGTGCAAATCCAGAGAAAAATTTGCACCTGAATCACACCAGAACCGGTGAACACAAACGCACTGGACTGCAAACCGCACATGGACCTGTGTAAACCCAGCCTAAATCAACCTCATTGTCTTCATCTACTGTGACTGTGTTGAGGGGGGAATCCCTCCCACAGAACTATTGTGTTCTCCTGATGGGTGGGGCGCTGGAAATAATCGCATGAAAAATCTAACATGTTGGTTGTACCCAAGTTGATCAATCAGGAACACTCAGTCTCTGCTCATACATAGTTTGAATCTCAGCTGCAGTGGTGGCTGGTGTTTTTTTTCTTTTGGGGGGCCAGCAAACAGCCACCCAAACCCGGTCGTGGCAACTCCCCCCGGGCGGACAGTCGGGACATCAAAGCTCCGCACTTACCCCATCTAAGAAGTGGGCGGGCGGGCAGCTTGTCCGGCGAGTGGCACCTTTCTTCCTTGTCCTGTGTTGTGGATCACAGCGGCTTCCGCCGTGCATCCTCCTCCTCTTAGGCATCCAATAGGATCTCCTGACCTTTCAGCCAACTGGGAAACGGGTATCAGACCACTGCTTCCTGATTGGCAGAGAAGCGACTCAGGGTTAGAAAAGAGAATATTCATTTGCTTTTGTAACACACCTGGGTGGGCTCTGAGTGCAATGCTCTGTGCCATGAGTCCACCTTATTTTGAAGCCTATTAGAGCCTATGGCTCTAATCAGGTGCTTCAAAAAAACACCCCCGCTGTTGTAATTCATGTGCCCGGCATCCTGAAAGGGGCCGGACACATAAATAGGGGGTGGCTGCAGTGGCTGTGGATAGATTCATGCTATGCATGAATCTATCCATTATTCCTATAGGAGTAGTGTGGTTAGAGGTGGTGGCACCCGTGCACCCTTAATGGACAAGCCGGCCCTGCTCAGCTGGTGCCTGCTGAACCCGCCCAGATTCTAACCATCTATGGCTGGCTTAAGCTATGGGGAAAATTCCCTTGCAAAGTGCTACTACCCTTGCAAAGTGAATAGCCTATTTGCCTTTAGTGAATTAAAGTGGTTGTCTACCCCCAAAATACATTTTTACCTACAGGTACAGATATTCCCCCTGCAAGCAGGCGCTGACGTCACGGCACATGTGCCGTGAAGTTCCGGCGAAGGCCTGGTGTATGGCGCCGGACCTTGTTGGAAAGTCCGCCGGAAAAAGAGCTCCCATGCGGGAGTGACATCTCGCGGCTCCAGCCACTCACAGCCCACTCGCCAGCCACTCACAACCCAAAAGGATCCCCGAAGGCAAGATGTCAGCTCCCTCTGCGTGGACCGAACCGCCTGGATCTTCATTCTAAGGTAAGTATTTCATAATGGGCTAGTATGCGGTGCATACTAGCTCATTACGCCTTTGCCTTACAGGTTTTTATTTTTTTCACCCCCCGGTATATGCTGATCATTATTATATAGAATTCATATAGTGCCAACACAGTGCTTTACAATATAAAGTGAGACAATACAGTTACAAAACAAAGCAAGAGGGTTAGGAGGGCCCTGTTCACAAGAGCTTACAATCTAATTTATCTATTTACTGTAAATAGATTACTTTTTTGTTTTAAAACACCGATCTTATAATTGAACTTATTACATGGCAAGAGCTTAACCTAACCTTCAGGAAAAAATGGGCGATTGCTGTTCTTTTAGTTACATCTGAGAAAGCAGAAACTTTTCTACCATCGTTTTGAGACCCGAGGCTAGCCCTATACAGCATCACGTGAGGAACTGCAAGTCCCAGCGTGCCGATCTTTCAACTGTGTCGCCATCTTGGACCCTACGGTTTATTGCCAAGCACAAATCTACATTACTTGCAGCATCAGCTGTTCCATATCAAAAAAAAAAAGTAAATTGCCTACAGTTTTTCTTTCCTGTAAAACAGACAGACCCCCCCCCTCTTGTGTGTCATGGAAATAGGAATCTCTGCTTCAAGGAATTCCTGTCATGAAACAGGATACACACATTCTATTTTTCTTGCAGCATTCCTATTAGTGGAACTTTTACAAGGTTTAACCCGCTGCTTGCTGAAGTGTCCCAGGATGCAGAGCGCGGAGGCGATCGATTGGACGTGATTACAGCCAGAGGGCCATCTCTATCTGCAAAAGTTGTCTGTCCCTAGGGAACCTTCAAGGTCATTCTCAGGTGCGCTTTAAGCCGGGCAGACGCGGCTTAAATTTGGGGCCGCGGCGAAATTAAAAAAAAAAAAAATCAAAGCAGTCGCACTGTCGGGTTAATTTACTAAAAGTGCAAAATCTGAGCAGATCTGCATAGAAACCAATCAGCTTCCAAGTTTTTTTGACAGCGCTTAAGCTGGCCATACATTATACAATTTCCTTTCGATTTACCTTCATCTATGTAGTACAAGGGCCTGCCTGATTGCATGCAAATGGAAAGCGTTTAGGTGTGACCTCCTATTATATGGTTTTGGTAAATCTAAAGGAAAATTGTATAATGTATGGCCAGCCTTAATTGAACAAGCTGATTGGCTACCATGCACAGCTGCAGCAGATTTAGTAAATCAACCCCTGTCAGCGCAACCAATCAGATGCAGTCACCGTTGGGGTATCCTGACAGCTAGCAGCGGGAGATTCGCCCACCCACGCCGTGGATGGGGAAATCGATCGGCTTTCAAGGTATAGGGCCAGCTTTTCAGTGGGAAGAGAGTCGCACAGCAACAGAGATGTAATCATTCAGCGGTTGCCAACCAGAGAGTAAGATAAGAAGCACTCACCCGGGAGATGGAGAGCGGCATGTTAAAGTCCTTTCCCCCCTGCAGTCTGAAGCCCCATGGGGCAGGACCATCCAGAGTCACTTTGTATTCCTCCATGTCACCAATCTGCAGACAAGAAAGAAGAGAGTGTCACACACTTCTATGGAAGGCAGCCACTCAGGTGACCATTCATAGCAATGCTAAAGTTTACTAGAAAGCCCCCCTCCCATAGAAAAATACAAGGTGACCCACAGGCAGCGCCTAGGACAGCTCCATACACCTCACACTGTCCCCCTGAGTCTCACCCAAGGCAGCAGGCGGAAGAAGGACAAGCTCCGAGTCCTGCCAGCTCTCCCCGGCTCCAAGGCTATATAAGGAGTGTAAGATGACACCCGGCCCGGGGGATCCAGGGAAATGAATCATGCTTTGCTTTGGGAGGGACCAGGGCTGGAGCGCACACATTCCCAGCTCCTAACAAGGGGGAGTTTATAGAGAGACACATTCCTCACACTGCACCATACCAGCCGGCTTCTTCATACACGGACACGACACACTCTGTCTACGGACACTGCCTGCGCACACACACACACGGACACTGACTACGGGGGACACACACTGTCTAATGACACTGCCTGCACACACACAGGGACACTGCCTGCACACACACGGGACACTGTCTGCACACACACAGGGACACTGCCTGCACACACACACGGGACACTGCCTGCACACACACAGGGACACTGCCTGCACACACACAGGGACACTGCCTGCACACACACGGGACACTGCCTGCACACACACGGGACACTGCCTGCACACACACAGGGACACTGTCTGCACACACACATGGGACACTGCCTGCACACACACATGGGACACTGCCTGCACACACACGGGACACTGTCTGCACACACACGGGACACTGCCTGCACACACACAGGGACACTGTCTGCACACACACATGGGACACT
>BLSH010408053.1:430378-444016 GCA_018402905.1 Glandirana rugosa
AATCTTTTTTTTTTCTTTATATATATATATATACATATATATATATATATATATATATATATATATTACAAACCAAAATTCATTAAAAGATCGTTTTTTTTACTAAAATTGAAAAAAAGTAAAACCTATGTCATTCCCTGTCAATATTGGGGACAGTCTAAAAAAAAAGCGGTAGGCACAGGGTAAACCTTCTAAAGGAATTGAAGGACAGGGTATCGGTTTGTCCTTCACTCGTCTTTAGGGACGTTTAATTTCCCTTAAAGAACCCCTGGGGATCCAGTGGTCCTGATCACAGGGGTAACTTTCTAAAGGGCAGGTCCCCCATTTCCTATCCCCAACGTCCTCAACGTTAACGTTGCCCCGGGGTACCAGGTCCGCTATATATATATATATATATATATATATATATACATATATATATATATATTTCTTTTTTTTTTCTAACACCCTAGAGAATAAAATGGCGATTGTTGCAATACTTTTTGTCGCACCATATTTGTGCAGCTTTCTTACAAGCGCCATTTTTTTTTAAAAAAATCAATTTTTTGAGTTAAAAAATAAAACAACAGTAAAGTTAGCCCAATTTTTTCCCATATTGTAAAAGATAATGTTAATCCAAGTAAATGTATACCCAACATGTCAAGCTCCAATCAGCTTTCAGTGCTCTCACATTTTGAATGACAATTACTCAGTCATACTACACTGTTTCTTCGTTTCTGTTATAAAATTTTGCAAATTAGTAATTTTTCTTCATACATTTTGGCCCGAATTTATACTGCTACATATCTTTGGTAAAAATAACCCAAATTAGTGTATATTATTTGGTCTGTGTTAGAGCCCGTTCACACAGGGGCGACTTGCACTCCGACTTGAGTCGCCTCAAGTCGCTTGACATCTGAAATCCCATTGAAGTCACTTAGACTTCAGAAGAGGTTCCAGCACAACTTCAAGGTGACTTCTGTCTGACTTATGCACATAGAATTCAATAGAAGTCTCCTCCAAGTTGGATCCCCCATCTACATGGAAGCGACTTTACAGTGAAAAGAATAGAATTTATCTAGGACAACCCCTTCCCTCCATTCTCTGATTGGCCACAGGCAAAGTCGCCTGGCATAAGTAATGTTGAGCTAAAGTCGTGCTAAAAGTCGCACTGAAAGTCGCCTAGCAAAGTCCTCCTAAGTCGGATCGCACCTGTGTGAATGCAGGCTTAGAGTCTACAAGCTATGGTACCAAGCACACCTGATGTACTGACGGCCTATCTCATTTCTTGAGACACTAACAAGCCAGGACAGTACAAATACCCCCAAATGACCCCATACCACAAATTACACCCCAAAACACATTCTACTACTCCTCCTGAGAATGGCCATACCACATGTGTGAGACTTTTACACAGCGTGACCACATACAGAGACCCAACATGCAGGGAGCACCATCAGGCGTTCTAGGAGCATAAATTACACATCTCATTTCTTGACTCCCTTTTGCACTTTTGAAAGTCCTGGAGGAAATGCCCAAAAAATTAGCCCATTTTGGAAAGTAAACACCCCAACATATAATCTATGAGGCATTATGGGTCTTTTGAACGGTTCATTTTTTCCACAAGTTTTTGAAAAATGTGTAAAGAAAATAAAAATGCATTTTTTTACATAAAGTTGTCCATTTATACAATATTTCTAAAACACAGCATGTACATAGCACAAATTACACCTCAAAATATATTCTGCTACTCCTGAGTATGGCGATACCACATGTGTGACACTTTTACACAGCCTGGCCACATACAGAGGCCCAACATGCAGGGAGTACATCAGGTGTTCTAGGGGCATACATTTCAAGTTTAATTTGACTACCTATTACACTATTGGGAGGCACTGTAGTGGCACTGATGGGCACTGTAGTGGCATGGATGTGTCACGGATGAAAACTGATGTATGGATGAGCATGAATGAGGCATAAATGAGCACGGAAGGGGGTGGACGAGCCATGGATGGGGATGACTGAGCACAGATGGGGATGACTGAGCCCGGATGGGGATGGCTGAGCACGGATGGGGATGGCTGAGCATGGATGGATGAGTGAGCATGGATGGACGGCTGAACACGGATGCATGGCTGAGAACGCATGGATGGATGACTGAGCACGGATGCATGGCTGAGCACAGATGGATGGATGAGCACGGATGCATGGCTGAGCACAGATGGATGAGCACGGATGCATGGGTGAGCACGGATGCATGGCTGAGTACAGATGGATGACTGAGCATGGATGCATGGGTGAACACAGATGCATGGGTGAGCACGGATGCATGGGTGAGCACGGATGGATGGCTGAGCAGGGATGCATGGGTGAGCACAGATGGATGGCTGAGCACGGATCCATGGGTGAGCATGGATGGATGGGTGAGCACAGATGAGGATGGATGGGTGAGCATGGATGAGGATGGATGGGTGAGCATGGCTGGATGGATGGGGTGAGTGTCACTGAACTGGCATAGAGCAGCGCTGTGGGCACTTCAGATCCTGCCCACAGTGCTGTTGTATCTGATCTCTCCCCTCTCCTCCCGCACTGTACCGATCGGTACAGAGAGGGGAGAGACAAGCCAGACATGCGCTGGCTTGTTTACCTCTGATCGCTCCGTCATTTGATGGAGCGATCACATGATAAAGGGGCACTGCAAGCAGCCGTTTACCGCAAACCGTGCGGTCATGGATACTCCTGGGTGCACGCCTCAGGGGGCGCGATTCTGGGAGGACGTTATAGTACGCCCTCCCAGAACAATGAATCCACCTTGCGGCTGTGTATATAAATTACACGGTCGGCAAGTGGTTAAAGATTCCTACAGGTTACCAGTTTTGAGTTACAGAGTAGGTCTAGAGCTAAAATTATTGCTCTCGCTCTAACAATCGTGATGATACCTCACATGTGTGGTTTGAACACCGTTTTCATATGTGGTAATGACTTACGTATTCGTTCGTTCTGCGCACAAGCTCGGCAGGACGGGGCACTTTAAATTTTTTTTTTCTTATTTATTTTACTTTTAATTGTTAATTTTTACACTGTTTTTCAAAAAAAAAAAAGTTGATGTAAACATTCCTTGTAATAGAAAAAAAGCATGCCAGGACCTCTTAAATACGAGATCTGGGGTCAAAAAGACCTCAGATCTCATATTTACACTAAAATGCAATAAAAAAAAAAAAAAAAATAACAGTTTAAAAAAAATGTCTCCTTTAAGAGCTATGGGCGGAAGTGACGTTTGACGTTGCTTCCGCCCTGCAATGTCATGGAGCCAGCTGGGGGCCATCTTACCCTCAGTCGGCATCCAGTGCAGGAGGGGTCCAGTAAGCAATGGAGAGGACCATAGGGCGGTGGGGGGGGTCCTCTTCCGTCCCCTGATAAAAGTGAACTCGTGGCGAATCCGCTGCAGAGACCACTTTTATCTGAAAGCCGGCTGCCTGCCATTTTTAAAAATACCGGGGTTATGGTAGCTATCTGCTACCATAGCAACGGTATTCAACGGCAAAGTACAGCCGTATAGTGACGGCGGGCAGTCCGAAAGTGGTTAAAGTGGTTCTAAAGTAAAAAGGTTTTTTATCTTAATTAAGATTAAAAACCTTCTGTGTGCAGCAGCCCCTTCCAAGCCACCCTAATATTTACCTGAGCCCCATCTTGATCCAGTGATGTTGCACAAGAGACTATGCTGTCCGGGACTCTCCCTCCTCATTGGCTGAGACAGCAGCGGTGTGCCATTGACTCCCGCTGCTGTCAATCAAAGTCACTGAGTCAATGAGGAGATGGAGGGGGCGGGGCAGAGCCACAGCTTCAAGTCAGAATGGACACACAGAGCAGCAGCTCGGGTGCCCCCATAGCAAGCAGGAGGGAGGGGCCAGGAGCATCAGCGAGGGACCCGAGAAGAGGTGGATATGGGCTGCTCTGTGAAAAACCACTGCACAGAGCAGGTAAGTATAACATGTTTGTTATTTTTAAACTAAAAAAACAAAACTTTAGTATCACTTTAAACATATTTTTTTTACTATTTTTGAACAGTTTTCCTTTGATAATAAAAATAAATCAGGAGACATCCATTGCTATTTAACACCAAATGAAGGCCCAATTTATGCTGGAAAAAATAAGGTATAATTTAACTACAGGTATACAACCTCCCACTGAGTGCACCTGCTATCTGCTTTATTTTCTACCTACCTCCTTCATGGTCCTTCACCTCCTTCATACTACCTAAGCAGTTGGGATGATAGGTGACAATTTTACTAACACATGCTAAAGTTGCAAAACTGTGTTTAGGCATTAACCACTTCAGATCCGCGCTATTGCCGAAGTACGGCTCCAGCGCGGATCTGAAATGCCGGGACGACGTCCATGGACGTCGTCCCCTGTGCACACTCCTCGCGCGCCCCCTGGTGGCGCGAGCGTGCCCGTGGCTCGGGCGGACTCGATGTCCGCCCGGACCCGCCGATCTCTTTCAGGAGCCTCAGAACGGGGAACCGCCGATGTATACACGGCGGTTCCCCGTTCTGTGACAGGGGACATGACAGATCTACTGATCCCTGTCACTGGGATCAGTTAGATATGTTATGTCCCGACCAGCCCCGCCCCCCCACAGTTAGAACACACCCAGGGAACATATTTAACCCCTTCACTGCCCCCTGCTGGTTAACCCCTTCAATGCCAATGACATTTACAGAGTAATCAGTGGATATTTAAATTTCTGATCGCTGTATAAATGTCATTGTCCCAAAAATGTGTAAAAAAAGTCCGACATGTCTGCTGCAATATCGCAGTCCCGATAAAAATCGCAGATCGCCGCCATTACTAGTAAAAAAAAAAAATAATAATAAAAACGCCATAAATCCATTCCCAGTTTGTAGACGCGATAACTTTTGCGCAAACCAATCAATATACACCAATTGCGATTTTTTTTTTTTTACCAAAAATATGTAGAAGAATAGATATCGGCCAAAACTGATGAATAATTTTTTTAAATGGATTTGTACTTCAGCAAAAAGTAAAAAATATTGTTCTTTTTTGCAAAATTGTCGCTCATTTTTTGTTTATAGCGGCAATCAGAAATGACGCAGCGGTGATCAAATACCACCAAAAGAAAGCTCTATTTGTGGGAAAAAAAGGACGCAAATTTTATTTGGGTACAACCTCGCACGACCGCGCAATTGTCATTCAAAATGCGACAGCGCTGAAAGCCAAAAATTGGACTGGGCAGGAGGGGGGTTTAAGTGCCCAGTAAGGAAGGGGTTAAAGATAAGTTTCACAAAAGGAGAAGTCAGCACTCAGAAATGGCATCCAGCAATGGTTGCCCTTTATTGCAAAAAAACATGTATAACAGCCAATGTGTTTCGGCTGTCAGGCCTAAGTCACGGCTGGAGCCATGCAGCCATGACTAAGACTTGATGTTCGAAACACGTTGGCTGTTTTACAGCTGTTATATATGTTTTTGCAATAAAGGATAACCATTGTCGGATACCACTCCAAGCGCTGGTTTCTCCTCTTGTGATCCGTGTTACCTGAGGCTTCGGCAGCCTTTAAGTCTAAGCACCGGGTGCTTACCATTTATTCAGCCCGCCAAATGACCACAATGTACTGTGCCGCTGCACAGTGCATTGGAATCCCTGATTGGCTGAATCAATGAAAGCTTTGCCCAGTCAGGGCACAAAGCACTGTCAGAGTGGATGGTGTCATGATGATTCTATCCAATCATGGCCCATTGCTCTTAGTCCCGCCCTACACTATAAAAGTTATTTCAAAAGCGACCATTTGTAGTGTGATATTGGCGTGGAGAGAGATAGAGCAGGCAGGGCCGGATTAAGCTCATTATGGGCCTGGTGCTAAGGATTTTGGTAAGCCTTAAGGACTGTGCATCGGCGTGCGCCCTGAGGTCAAAGGGTGCAGCGGCACTGGCCCAATGCTATGGAAGTCCCAGGCTTCCATAAAAGCCCTGCATCAGCGTGTGTGGCGCTCCCTGATGTGAGGTTGAAGGGCACAACTTTGCAGCCCTAACACAACAGAAGCTGAACACCTGGCTTCCATTAGGAGTGCCCGTGGTGCTTGTTATTAATCCCACTACCCAGCCCAGGTGGTGCATGCGGAATGCAGGACAGGTCAGGTCAGGGGAGATATCTCCCCATCGGCCCATTGCTTTCCATGCATGCCCTGTTCTTTTTGGGCAGCTGGGCCCAGGGCTATTCTTCTCAGAAAATAGGTGCAGGAACCCCCCCCCTTCCTGTGGGGCAGCAAACCACGTTATAGGGTGGGTGTGGCCAAATTGTACAGTGGGAGGGTCTTAATGGGACATTGTTCAATAAAACCAGGAATGCATAACACAGGGTTCAAGAGAGCGTAATACACAGAGCACTGGGGTCAGGAGAGCGCAATACACAGAGCGCTGGGGTCAGGGGACCATAATACACAGAGCGCTGGGGTCAGGGGACCGTAATACACAGAGCGCTGGGGTCAGGGGACCGTAATACACAGAGCGCTGGGGTCAGGAGAGTGTAATACACAGAGCGCTGGGGTCAGGGGACCATAATACACAGAGCACTGGGGTCAGGAAACCATACTACACAGAGCGCTGGGGTCAGGGGACCATAATACACAGAGCGCTGGGGTCAGGGGACCATAATACATAAAGCGCTGGGGTCAGGAGAGCGTAATACACAGAGCGCTGGGGTCAGGAGAGCATAACACACACAGCATTGCGGTCAGGAGAGCATAACACACAATGCACTGGGGCCAGGAGAGTGTAATACACAGAGCACTGGGGCCAGGAAAGTGTAATACACAGAGCACTGGGGCCAGGAAAGTGTAATACACAGAGCACTGGGGCCAGGAGAGTGTAATACACAGAGCGCCGGGGTCAAGAGAGCGTAATACAGAGAGCACTGGGGCCAGGAGAGTGTAATACACATAGCACTGGGGTCAGGAGAGTGCAATACAAAGAGCACTGGGGTCAGAAGAGCATAATACACAGAACACTGGGGCCAGGAGAGCGCAATACAAAGAGCACTGGGGCCAGGAGAGTGTAATACACAGAGAACTGGGGCCAGGAGCGTGTAATACACAGAGTGCTGGGGCCAGGAGAGCGCAATACAAAGAGCACTGGGGCCAGGAGAGCACAGTACACAGAGCACTGGGGTCAGGAGAGTGCAATACAAAGAGCACTGGGGTCAGAAGAGCGTAATACACAGAACACTGGGGCCAGGAGAGCGCAAAACAAAGAGCACTGGGGCCAGGAGTGTAATACACAGAGCACTGGGGCCAGGAGAGTGTAATACACAGAGCGTTGGGGCCAGGAGAGTGTAATACACTGAGCAATGGGGCCAGGAGAGCGCAATACAAAGAGCACTGGGGCCAGGAGAGCACTATACACAGAGCATTGGGGCCAGGAGAGTGTAATACACAGAGCACTGGGGTCAGGAGAGTGTAATACACAGAGTGCTGGGGTCAGGAGAGCGTAATACACAGAGCGCTGGGGTCAGAAGAGCGTAGTACACAGAGCGCTGGGTTCAGGGGACCATAATACACAGAGCGCTGGGGTCAGTAGACAACAATACACAGAGCACTGGGGTCAAGAGAGAGTAATACACAGAGGTCAGGGATTTGCTATGTAGAGAGGACACTTCGGCCCCCACATCCAAAGCTCACCTCTGCACCTCTCTCTGAATTGAATCTAGTGATCATTGAGTCAGTGTGAGTGTAGTGACCATTCATCTTTACATTAGCGTGAATCTAGTAATCATTGAGTCAGTGTGAGTGTAGTGACCATTCATCTTTACATTAGTGTGAATCTAGTGATCATTCAGTCAGTGTCAGTATAGTGACCATTCATCTTTACATTAGTGTGAATCTAGTGATAGTTCAGTCAGTGTGAGTGTAGTGAGTGACCACCATTCATCTTTACATTAGTGTGAATCTAGTGATAGTTCAGTCAGTGTGAGTGTAGTGAGTGACCACCATTCATCTTTACATTAGTGTGAATTTAGTGATAGTTCAGTCAGTGTGAGTGTAGTGAGTGACCACCATTCATCTTTACATTAGTGTGAATCTAGTGATAGTTCAGTCAGTGTGAGTGTAGTGAGTGACCACCATTCATCTTTACATTAGTGTGAATTTAGTGATAGTTCAGTCAGTGTGAGTGTAGTGACCATTCATCTTTACATTAGTGTGAATCTAGTGATAGTTCAGTCAGTGTGAGTGTAGTGTGACCACCATTCATCTTTACATTAGTGTGAATCTAGTGATAGTTCAGTCAGTGTGAGTGTAGTGTGACCACCATTCATCTTTACATTAGTGTGAATCTAGTGATAGTTCAGTCACTGTGAGTGTAGTGAGTGACCATTCATTTTTACTTTAGATACTGAAAAATCCTCCAAAGAAAGGGACTTTGAGGCATAAACGGACCAAAAACCTTGAAGACTAATATAAAAATAAATCAGTCAATATTTATTTTGATGAACTGGCATTCAAAGGCCAGTACTGATAAAACCGATAAGGAAATGAGACACGAAAAAGTACATAGAACAGTGCATGAACATACAAATGACATGGGCTATACAAAATTCAGTATACATAAACCTCCTATTTGATGGAAGAACTGTGATAGCATCCAGCACGTTTCGAGATAGTCTAAATATTTGAAAGAAAACAAGCTCTTCTTCAGGGATGTTCACAAAATATAAAGGAGGAATTCGTATTCAATGGAGCAGGATGGTAGAGCTCCATGGACAAAAGGAGGAAGAAAAGGAAATGATGGTGAAGTACAAACATGTGACCACAGTTAAAAATTATCGAAACTGGCTGGGTTCTCAAAACACCACCAGTATTTATTAATGGAGAATGATGTGGAGATACTGAAAAATGATAAGTGCAGTTTTGTGGGGAGAGCCAATGAACTGGCCACTTAGTCAAGAAGTCCCTGTCTCTTCAAGAGAGAAACACCCATTGCAGGTACGGCATCAGGCCTCCTATACATAGACTCCAGAAAAGGACAATAGAGCTGGACATATAAATATATATCACAGACTGCAGCCAACCAAGGGCCTGTAGAGTAAGTTCAAAAGGGGAGGGGGTGCATCAATCCAATGTCAGCAAATAGGCAGATAGAACTGAATACACTAATGATGTAATAAGGGAGAAAGACTGCAGCATCAATGGCTACAGAGCGGCGCTCAGTCCATGCAGCAACAAGCTGCCAGCCAGCACTTCCTTTTTACTTTAGTGTCATTTAAGTGTGAATTTAGTGATAGTTCAGTCAGTGTGAGTGTAGTGACAATTCATTTTTACATCAGTGTCAGTTTATTTTGTCAGGGCAGGTTTACTGCAGTATAGTTTGAGTAACAAGGGGAGTTTAATAATGGGACTTTGAATGAGGCAAAAATAATCCAAAATGATATGAATAAAAATGTATTATAAACAATTAATTCTTTCAAAAGACCTTTTCATTTCATGGTTGTGTGCAAATTGCTACATAATATTGAAACACACGATTTCCAAGAATAAATAATTGACAATAATGAATTCATATATAATGTATACATGGAATAATACAATGCATCAATCAAACTTGGCTTGGTATCTTTTCAACACTCTACGCGTTTTGTGCCTACACTGCCACTCATCAGAAGCAGGATACAAGAGTATGCTATATACAAAGATAAACAAAATTAAAATTAGTACTTAATGCCCTTTGAAAATAAAAGGGGGTGGTAACAATACACAGTTGTAAAGAATAAGGGGTCTGTTACCGAAATAACTATCAATTGAGCCCCGCTTAAGGGGGTGGACCTTAGGGACCTCCGACATGATGTCCGGCCCATGGCTGAGGCAAGGAACCCCACCCAAGACAGGGGAAAAAGCCAGGGAAAGATCGACCCACCACCACACAGCCCATGTGTCTTGCAAGTGTGTGTTTGATGCCATGTTGGTCTGCAAGGGTGTGAAAAGATAAAAAATGAATATGTGTAGTCTGGTGCAAAAAAAAATGAATATTGATATTTAGAATCATGAGTGGTACAAGTGAATGAAAGGGAGTGCTGTCAACCTATGTATCCTGGGGGGAGGCCCTCAGGGGTGATGAGTGTGGTGGAAAAATCTAATTCAAAATCAAAAAATCTGGCCAAAAAAAGTGAATGAGCAATAAGATGGTAAAAAGTGCATCAAACAAGAAAGTGAATGGAGTCAGTACGATGTACCTGTGTGATTGAATCCAGTGTGTGTGCTGTGGATGTCGTACTCTCTGGTGATGGATATATGAGTGGCTGCGTGCCGGCCAACCCAAGCTAAATAGACCCCCGATCCTGGGTGGGTCCAAGCCAGCGCCATTTGCTACACCCAGAGAGGGCGGTATAGTTCAATGTTATTTATCTTACCAGTTCCCTGTCAGCTGATATATTAGTTCCTTGTCAGCTGACACATTATGCACCAATCATCAAGTCCCTAGTCAGCTGACTCATCAGTTCCTTGTCAGCTGACATAGTATACACCAACCACCTAGGGATTTATATTTTCCAATGGATGGAGGGGCGTTTTTCGGTTAACCTATGGTGGAGCTTTTCCTTTCCCAGAGAATCATTTAAAGTGCGGCTGTGAGCGTGTGGGCGTACCACTGATGACGTTACATATAACGATTTTTATTTAGCGCTGCACTTTTAGGATATGCATAACTCAGTGCGTTACTGCAAGTTTAACGCCGTATATTTCAGTGCGTTACAAGACATTTAACACAGTATATTTCTGTACATTAGTGCATGTTTAACTCAGTATATTTCAGTGTGTTACGTGCCGTTTAATGCAGTATATTTCAGTGCGTTTTTATATTGCAGTGCGTCAGTGCAGTTTTACTACAGTATATTATAGTGCATCAGTGGAGTGTGTCTGTGTAGTGAGTACTCAAGTTAAAAATGCACCAAACACCACTTTCCATTGATTGAAGTGCATCCACGTACACATTTCCACATCTTTATTACATTTTGGTAATAAGCACCACCCCCTCACCCCCCACCCCCATTATGTCTGGGAGGACAACAAGGAGAGGCAGATGTTTCCCATGGCACTGTGAGGGGGCCAGCAGCGTACGTCTCCACAGGCAAAGGTAGACGTGGTCAATCCTCAGGCAGGGCATCATTTCCTCTGTTTAGTGATATTGCCATGCTATCCAGCCACAGCATGCAGAGGAGGTGGGGGACTGGCTTACTAAACCATCCTCATCCTCAAGCAGAGACTAGTACGCAGTTCACTGCAGCTGACAGAGTGGCTAAACCTGCCTCTTTGTCCACAGCTATTAGGCATAGCCCCAGCATCAGGCATGGAGGTGTCAGCTGAGTTATTTGAACACAGCGTCAGCCACTTGTTTCTTGACGATGCACTGCCATTATTTGATTCTGATATTGGTTCTGAGGTTGAGGAAGGCAGGAACATGAGCCTACAGAAAGGGTAGAACACTGGTACACAAATTGGCAGTCACATTCCCCCAGCCGCAGTGTATTGGCAAGTTGTCTCCAGTGGTAATGAGGATGGAGGAGATGATGAGGTCACTGACGTGACTTAAGTGCCAGATAGAAAAGAGGAGGAAAGTGAGGGTGAGGCACAACCCCAATGAGGCAGCCATCATGGAAAAGTAGAGAGCAGCCACCATATTCCATCACATTGTGGAGCTGTTATCTCCCACCCACTTCCCACAGCTCAGCTGTCTGGGCCTTTTTTAGCACATGTGCAGCCAATCACACTGTTGCAATTTGCAAACTTTGTCTCAAGCACATCAAGCATGGCAAAACACCAGCCATTTGAGTACCGCATGCTTGACAAGGCATTTAACCTCCCACTGCTCAGCCTGTTGGCAAGACCACCTGAAAGCCACAAAAAAGGGGTGCAATTCTGTTCCTCCTTCTTACTCACCTCAGCCTGCCCCCGCTATACCTCATGACCTCTCAGCAGCCTCCACTGATAGGGATGATGGTATAGTACACGGTGTCCCAGGTCCTTGCAGCACATCTGCCAGTAGCACACCACCAGCTGTAGACTATAGCTAGCAAATTTCTCTGCCCCATCTGCTGCAGCAAAAAAAAAAAATACAATCACTGTCACCCACTTGCCCAGCATCTAAATGCAAGCTTGTCAAAGCTGCTGGCTCTACAACTTCTGCCCTTCTGTCTGGTGGCTTCTGCCCCCTTCCATGGATTTGCAGAATGTGCTGTACCACAATGTTAGGCTCCCATCGCATCCCATTTCTTTTCAGGTAAGGCCATTCCAGCTCTGTACCATCACATAGAAGGCAATGTTGTGGCATCGTTGGGCAAGGCAGACAGCCACAAAGTCCACTTTATTGCTGACACGTGGTCCAGCAACCATGGTCAGGGGCGATATATTTTGTTCACAGCACACTGGGTAAATCTGCTTGTAACTCAGAAGGATGCAGGACAGGATTCAGTGCTGCAGCTTGTTGTGCCGCCACGTCTCCATGGTGATGATGCAAGATTTGTCAGCTCTACCCCTCCTCCTTCCCCATGCTCTCCTCTGCTGAATTGTCCTATGAACCACGAGTAACCCCTAAGGCTCGATTCACATCAATGCATTTTGCTTTTCACTTTTCACTGCTTTTTGCTTTGCTTTCTGCGTTTTTACCGCGTTTTTGAGGCGTTTTTGAGGCGGTTTTACAACGATTTACCGCGATTTGCGGTTCGTGTTTTTTTTTTTTTAACTTTTTTTTTTGGAGACATTTTGTTGCTAGGCAGTTTTAAAACCACAAAATGCAGATCACGGCAAAATCACAGCAATATTGCGGTAAAACCGCATCAAAAACACAGCACTTGCGTTTTTATTGCATGCCCATTGAAGTCTATTACATGCAAAATGCTGCATTTTGCAGGAAAAAAAGTCCCCGACCCTATCCAAAAACACAAAGGCACAAAAATGCATTGTGAACATGTTCCATAGGAACCCATGTTAAAAAAATTCCCTGCATTTCTGCAAAATGCCAATTGCATCAAACAACACATTTGTGTGAATGGAGCCTAAGCGTTCAAGGGGCTATTCAATGAGTCAGGCTAAAAGGTGCCATGCAGTGCTTCAGCTGGTGTGTCTAGGGGACAGGATCAACACCAGAGCAGAGATTCTTGCAGCCCTGCAGGGGCAGGCCCAGAGTTGGTTCATGCCACGCCAGCTGGAGCCAGGAATGGTGGTGTGCAATAATGGCACAAACCTCCTGTCCGTCCTTAGACAGAGAAAGTTGACACATGTGCCATGCTTGGCACATGTCCTCAATTTGGTGATGCAGCATTTCTTACATAGGTACCCAGGGTTGGAAGATCTGCTAAAGCAGGCCAGAAGAGTCTGTAGCCATTTCAGGCTGTCATACACAGCCAGTGCTCGGTTGGCGGAATTCCACCTGCCCGTAAACCGCCTGATTTGTGACATGCCCGCCAGGTGGAACTCAACTTTAGCTGCAGCGGCTGCACATGCAGCAGAGGTTAGTGAACGAGTACCTGTGTGAGTATGGCACAATGACAGGCTCAGACCAGCTCGACTTTTTTTCCCCATGCTAATGGCTGCTCATAAAGGATGCATGCATTGAACTCAGTGGCGTACTAACACGGGGGCGGGGGGGGGGGGCGG
>BLSH010408053.1:457931-478194 GCA_018402905.1 Glandirana rugosa
GGCATATGTTTAGTTATTAGTTTTTTTATATACTCATATACTATATCTTTGGTCCAGAACCGTAGAAACCAGTTACTGACGAATAACCCTCAGGAACCAAACTTTCGGTTGCACAAAGTACCGTAAAGTCGGTGAGTAGTCCCCAAATCATATTGTCCGGGTTGCTCTGGCTCCCAATCCAAGACTGGTTACAATTGAGCAATAGCATTGTAAGTTACAGAGAGCTTATCATTTTTCTATAACATTATATATATTTTTTGAGTATTCATCCATATACTAATTGATAATCTTGAACGCATTATCCCTAGAGTTTCAACATATACTAAACCCCTGATGAGTGGCTGAAATGCCATGAAACACGTTGGCTTTCAAACCAAGGACTCCCAATAAGCAGTCATTGACCAAAGATGCCAAGACCTGGTTTCTATATCATATACTCATATATTTTTTTGATTATTGATTTGTATACGGGATGTATGAGCAAAATATGGAATTCCTGTTGCCAATATGCATGCATGTTGATCTGTGTATGTATATACAATGTGCTTTTTATTTATTATGCCTTTGATTGCTGTACCATGCAATTTATGGAATAAGATATTATATTACAATAGTTATTTTTATTATTAAAGAGTCAAGAGATATTATGTCTTTCATGATTGTGACATGTGTGAGGTAATCATGGCTTAATTATATCATTTTTATTGTCAAATTAAGGTCTCTATACACAGTTCCCATGCTAACACACGCATAGGCGGACCTCATTTAAAGCCCCACTCTTTTTCTCTTTCCTTTTTTTTTTTTTTCACTCAATTTAATAAAGGTGGAGGCCTGCCTTAGCTGGACGTGCCAGGCCACATGTTATAATCAATGTTTTTACATAAATAATAAAAAGCTGATCATTGTAAGTACCACTAGTAAATGGGTTGTCTCATCTCTGCAACTGATACATTCAGCTGGAGAGCTTGTTCTTTTGAAAAGCAACAGACTTGCATGTCAGATCACCAGAAAATAGAAGAAAGAAAGCCTAAAAAAAGAAAATCTAAGAAATGGTAAGCTGCAATATAAATTTTTGATTTTGAGATTCTACCACTTTAAAGCAAAGTATAGTACACAACACTTTACAGCAAGAACGAGAACAATGTTCTTTTCTGAGCTACAAGACCTAACCATTTTTTCATACTATTGTATAAAACAGGTGGATGTCATTTTTCCTGAAAAACTAAGAGGCTCCTACAGTGCAAGATTACTTGCCAAGGTACAGAGTGGAATTTATTTATTGTTCAATTTTCTTCATTGTGTCTGTACTTTATGAGTGTTTTTTAGTGTTTTACATCGAGATTGGTGCAGCCGAACATGCTAATTGACATCAAATTGGAAAGACATTATGGCAACAGATACACGTGAGATAATCATTGCTTGATCTGACCAAAACTAGACATTTGTTATGTCTGTAAATCAGGCATACCTCCTCTGGTCATTTTGGTGTAGCACCCTTGTGTTGAACAGAGATGCTGTCAAATTTAGATGCTGGGCCGTAGTTAGCCTAGCCAATTTTTAGGGGATCTCCTGATTCTTTTCCTAACTCTGAGTTTGATGCACCTCTCTCCTCTGCCATTGGGTGGAACTGCTGTTGAAGGCATTGGAATGATAAGGTATATATGAACCTAGAATATGAATGGATAGGCTGCTCTAGCCAATGGGCAGGGGTTTCCCTGGGCCCCATGGCCTGCTGGGAGAGCCTATATATTTGGGAGGAGTCAGGTGATCGTTGTTCTGTGCCACCTGGACAGCTGTCTGGGTGGACGTGTGTTGAAAGCTCCCGGCTGCTAGGTCAGAAGCCTGAGGCCTATCCAGGAGTTCCTGATTGCTAGGTAGTCTGAGGCCTACCTAGGACAAGAAGAAGCAGCGGAGGGTTAGGGCTACATGTCGGAAGCCTAACCAAGTTGCATGGGTTCTACCAGCCGGAGAACCCCTCTTTGTCAGAGGTGAAGGGACAGAGTTGCTAACGGAGGACAACTATTCCTGTCGCCAGAGGCAAAGTGTGAACTAGGGTCAGAGGCAAAGGGGAAACAGTCACCCTCAAGAGACAACACTCCTGTTATCAGAGGCCAGAGTTCGGAGTCTGAGAGAGTACCAGAGCAGACTTTTTCACTAACTGGGGGACAGTGGAAAAGTGGGAAAGTCTCAGCGGAAGTCAAGCTAGGAACCCAGCAGACTAGAGGGCGTTCTAGAGAGAGTTCAGCAGTTGGGCTGAAGAGCCGAGGAAGGGACCCAGCAGGTCAGCGTGGGGACACTCGGAAGGTACAGCGGTTGGCTGTGTGTGAAGTTCAAGGGACCCAGTGGCAGTGGGAGTCCAAGGAGTCTTGTTGGGAGACTGTGAGTTCAAACTCATGAAGCTGCAGTGGGAGGCTGTGAAATGGAGGCCAGATCTACACAATGGGAATACCAAGCTTGGTATGTGTATTGATCTGTGCTGAAGTCAGAAGTACAAGTTCACTACTCAAGGAAATAGTTTGTGTCAGGCACAGTTCAGTTGGAAGGCCCGTAGGACTATACAATTACATTAGAATCCTGCTCTCTGAGTCTGCTAGGTGGTGTTGCACCTATCCAAAGGGTGTCCTGGCCCTAACCCTCTCTCCCCAGTTCTTGAAGAGAAAAATAAATCTCTTTTGTTCTGCATCATCAAAGTGTCTGGCGCCCAACTCAATTCTTCTAGCTGCCACCCACCATGCCTAGTAACCCACCCTATGAAGATGTATGTCAGCTCTTCCTGGCCCTGAATGCCACCATTGACTTTTCAGAGGTCGGGGCCTGGGCTACATTGGGAAGACTGGTTTAGGGTTGGAATTTAATTTGTATGAACTAAGAGCTATTTTTTATATCAGATTGCTCACATGCTGGAGGTTCATAAACATGATTGCGAAGGAGGTATTTGGGAAAACGTCAAAAGATACAATTGAAAATCTGGAATGAATCTATAAAACATAAAATTAATACATGTGTGGCCAGCATTATGTACAACCTGTAAGGCCAATATTGGGTAAAAGCTATTATGGATTGGTAGGGAACACAAAGCAGCCAGAAGAAACACATGCAAACACAAATATACAAAAACATAATACAAACTGTGTTGTTGCTGGTAATGACATCCATAAAACAGTGGTTTCTCTTTAAAATACAACAGGATACTAATAGGTTTATTGGTTTCTTCCTTTAAAATATCCCTTGTGCCTGCATGATCTTGTATACTATATATGGCTATATCAGAGCATTTTTGCTCAGAGAATAGGTGTAGATACTCCCCCTTCCAAGTTACCCGTTGCCTCTGCCCCCTACCCACTTCCAAGCACAATCCCTTGGTTCCTCCTACCCATCTCCTAGTGCTGCCCCTTTTAGGGAATAAATAACCAAGTAAGCGAAGAGCAAAGTAATTTGTATGGAATTTGTTAATGATAACAAGAAAAGCAGGAAAATAGACCCCCTTCAGGCAGCAACAATAGACCCCCTGAAACAAAATACGATCCCAACAACAATAGATCTGTCCCACCAACAATAGACCCCCCCAACAGCAACAGTAGAACTCCCAGAAGCCAGCATCAATAGACTCCAGTAGCCAGCAATTGTAGACTTAGTCCTCAACAGTAGATCCCTCCCAGCAACAAATGACTCCTCAGCAACAACAGATCTCCCACCAGCAACAAAAGACCTCCCCAGCAACAATACACTCTCCCCCGCAACAATAGATTTCCCCCCAGCAACAATAGTTCCATATATCCCTCAGTAGCCAGCATCAATAGACCCTTCAGCACACCCCCCGCCCCTTTCCATTAAATGAATTCAGTGCTGGAGGTGCCAGAACTGCGTTTCCCTGCAATCCTGCAGAATAAAAGCCCTGGACTGTTGTAGGGACATTAGATTGTAAACTCTCCTAGACAAGGACAGATGTGATTGTTATATGTAAAGTTCTGTGAAATAATTAATGCCATCCAATGAGTATACTTCTTTTTAATCCATAACATTTGGGTTTGGCCTTGCCCCATCGAGCTTCCATATAGGTCAGAGGCCACCAATCATTTTAAAGGACCATTAGGGAGGCTTAGGAGGAAGGAACAGGTGGAACCAGGATAGACTTTATATCATTTTGACATGTGGTGTTTCCAGAAAGGATCTTCTGTTTTAGGAATTTGCTCATGATCTACATCTATTACTGCACATTATTGTTCTTTTTTCTCTTTGTGAATATTTAAAAGCTTATAAGTTACACAACAATTTTACTACAATGGCGGGAATGGTCTTCAAAGTACTGAAGTCCTACTTGTAGGGTATGACATGAGTTACTAAACTTTGACCATCTAGAAGCTTGCTTTACCTTCCAATAATGCTAAGGATCCTTTCACACAGGTGTGCTTGGTTCCCGTCAGCAGGGAATCCGTGAACAGATCCCTTGCTGAACTGGAGAAGAACAGGACGTATGTAACTTTCTGGGCTGCCAGATATAAAGAGAGTTCATTTACACTAGGCTATCTCTGATCCATCATGTTTAGGTCTGGGAAAATGAAAAAGAATGCAGTCATTTTCCATTTTTTTTCTCTGGACCTTGATGGATTTGGAGGTAGGTAGATGTAAACAGACACACACCTGTAGACTTGCATAGAGTTTCTGATCAGGTCCTCCAGAAAATATGACAGGCAGACCTGATCAGAAAGCATATGAAAGAACCCTAAGGGCTCATGTATACAGGTAGGGTTGCCACCTCATCCCTTTAAAACCAAACACATATTAATTACGCAGGTTCTGTGGCTGATTAAGGTGGTAATTAAACTCACTTAGTACCTTATCTGCATTAAATTAGCCTCAGAACCTGTTTAATTCATATGTGTTCGGGTTTAAAGGGATGAGGTAGCAGCCCTATATACAGGGCGGTTGAAAACCTTTTCTGAACGCTGGAAACTTGACAGCTGATAACCGACGGTGAAAAACGTCAGTTTTGCAGTTTTTACATATCACATTTTGCGAGGTTAGCAGCGGTAATGAGCATTTGAGGTTAAAATGCCCACAAACGCTTATAAATGCAAATGCGCATAAACATGGTTTATCGTGGTTACAAGCATTTGGCGTTAGAAATGCCAGTAAACTACCATTCTGAATGCGATTTTTCTGCTTTAAAAAAAATGCATGTAACCTCAACTGCCTCTAAACTACTATAAACGACTGAGTGTGCATGTACACATAAGATAACATAGAGGAGAGTTCAGGGGCTGCTGAAAAAAACGCCCAACTGCTCCTAAACTTCAGTTTAGCAGCTGTAGTGTGCATGAGGCCTGAGGCTACATTTAAAAATGCAGTTGGGGGTTGCATTTTTAGCGCCCCCCAACTGCCCTCCCTTAAACTGAAACAGGCAGCAGATGGGGTGTTTACATGCCGCAGGCACGATGCTTCACTTCACACCTGTGGCAAAGTTTGCCCAACGCGATTGGAGGGTAACAAGCCCAATGAACACTACACATTCAAGTGAATGGGGAAGCACTTTAACATCCTAGAACCACATGCAATGCACAAGGTTGCGGCGCGTTTGTTGGCAAAAATGGGGTTAAAACAGGCAGTGAGTCGCATCACGTCAGTAGCCTCTGGAGCACAATCCAAATGAGAGTTGGGCTTCAGAGGAAAGGGAGATTAAAGCCCTGTACACACGGTACAACGGTTGTACAACCAAACGTCCAACTTTGGACCAAGTTGGATGTTGGCTGTTGTGTCTCGCGTACTGACATGAACTAAGCAATTGTACAACCAAGCCTAATGTAGTGATGTGTTAAGAGCGTATAACGAGGTAGTTCAGGTGAATGTAATTTGTGAATTAGGAACGTAGGTTTCCCAGAACGGACAATTCTGGGCGTTCCTGACTTCTGAGCATGCGTGTTTTGCAATTACAACTTTGTTGGACCAACTTCTTTGTGCACACGGTACAACGGTCATACAACCGCTTGTTGTACAACCAAAGTTTTCTAGTCTGCTCATCCAACTTCAGTTGTACAACGGCTGTTCTAATCACTCGTACTAACGGTCAGATGATCGTACAACAAGCTGGTTGTACAATGGTTGTTGTGCAACCGTTGTACTGTGTGTACGGGGCTTTATTCTAAATCTACCCTAACAGAAACACACTTTGCACAAACTAAGATGAGTTATTCATATATATCAATTTGTACAGCTCGGTTTATCGCTTGCTAACAAGCATTAGAAATACTGCACAACCAAAATATCCAAACAGCTTCTCTTGTGACTGCAACAGAAAAAAAAGGCAATACCTGCAAAAGTAATCAGGTGTTTTAATGCTAATTTGCAATTAATATCTTTTGCATGTACTACTGCTACCTTTCTGACCCAACCCTGATGTTTTTGAAAAAGGAGGAAAAATCCAGTGGCATGATAGCTGCATGGATATGTGTATGCATTTATTATGCTACCTTTTTTGTCCCTTAATGACCTGGAACATTTTGAGAAAGCCTAGAAAGACGCATTAAGTGCACTTAACGCTTAAATGCACACAAAGCATTAGGTTTTCTCCTCTGAATGCCTTTTACTCCTGGCAGGAAAAAGCTACTTAAAAAACATGCCTAAAGCTGCGTATTGCACATATGTTTAGACTCGTTTAGGTGCATCAAGTGTTTGAACATTAATGGATTTCATTGGCCAGAATTTAAATTTTTTCTGACCATTGGAATGAACACTCAAGCACTGTCTAGTGTTTAATTATAGCACAAACCCCAGACTGAAATGTATTATCCCAGGTTCCATTCCCTGTGAGGCACATGGCAGCCAGGTACACAGTAGTTCATGGTCACTCAAGTCAGAAAAAAGGCGGTGCACGTCTTTTTGTAGTTTTTTTTAATGTTTTTATGGTTTAACCTCCCTGGCGGTATGATTATTTCCGATTTTTGGTGCTGAAAGCGGTACCATTATTTTGCATGGAAATTTGGCGTTTTATATTGTAGTCCTGTAATTATTAGGAATAACTCACTTAAATCTGTCCAAACCAGAGTCAATGTATGTACCAATGTACCAGAATAATGTAATCTAGTCAAAAACACTGAAATTTGCTCAGTTGCAGAATTATCGCTGTCGTCATTTTCAGTATCTGATGATAAATTTCCCCAAAAATAAGTATCACTCAATTCTGCAAATGATTCTTATTTACTATCAGTGTTTTCTAACTGATCAAAAACCACTTTTGATGTAAAGGGACACTTTTTGGTTGCCATGGACATTCTCATTTTCCCAGGCAGAAAGAATGGCATATATAATATAAAAGTGACAGACAGGGCACTGGGCAAACCACTAGGGACAAAAGGGATGTGAAATGATTTCATACAGTAATGTAATCTTACAGATTACAGTGTACTGTATGTATACTGTGTGTTTCACTTTTTGAATTTCCCGCCAGGCTTCGCCCCCGTGCAACGCAACGCTCGCAGGGAACGGAGCCCGGCACACAGAGGCATCGGGCGGAGGACACAGCCCGCAGACATGGCGGGGGACATCGCTAGATCCAGGGAACAAGGTAAGTAACCCAGCCTTGGATCCAGCAATGCAATCCCGAGTGTGGCTCAGGGTTACCGCTATTTGCAGTGAAAACTCACCCTGAGCCACACTCGGGAATACCGCCAAGGAGGTTAAAGCAGGGGTATTCAGACTTTCTAAACAATGAGCCAGTTTACTGTCATTCAAACTTTAGGGGGGCCGGACTGTGGCCAGTAAAGGAAGAAAATGTCAGTGGTAGTAAACAATACCCCATCACTGGTATTAGGGGGAGTAATAGTGCTCCATTGTTGGCATCAGTGGAAGAAACAGTGCCCAAATATTGGGGTCAGTGGAAGGAACAGTGCCCCATCATTGATATCAATAGAAGAAAAAGTGCCCCATCATTGCTGTCAGTAGGAGGAACAGTGCGGCATCATTGCTGTCAGTGGGAGGAACAGTGCCCAAATGTTGGTATCAATGGGAGGAATCATGCCACATCATTGGTATCAAGTGTAGCACCCTCTAGTAGTGTGCTAGAGAGCATAGGTAAATTTTGCTAGGCCTGGTTGTTTTGATTCTGGGCTGGGTGACTCACAGGTGGTGTCATCAGGACCTCCCACTTCTTTCCAGAAGCTTCTGGAGTTTTTAGGAAAGAGAGGTGGAGAGGGGAGGTGTAGCTACTTGGGGTAATTTGAGGGGCTCTGACCAATCCCCAACCTGGATTGGCAGGGGGCAGGCCAGCTGGGGAGGAGGAGTTGTCGGGTGGAAGAGCTGGAGTGAGGTGTGCAGAAGCTGTCAGGGCCTTTGAGGGAGCTCCCCAGTCTGGGGGGGGGGGTGACCTTGGGCCTGGGCTCGGGTGCAGTCTGGATCTCTGTCAAGAACACACAAGGGGATCCTGGACTGGATGCACAAGAGAGAGCAAGGAGAGGACAGCGGGAGAGAGCACTACTAAGAGTCTCCAGGAAGGACAACTGGACACAGGCAAGAGGGCTGGTGAATGAAACACAGTCAGGAGGACTGGTAAAGCACGCCTGAGAAGACTGGGAACTTGCAGTCTGAGATGCAGAACCAGAAGTGTGGACTGTGGTGGAAGGGGTAGTGGAAAGAGGCAGCTACAGCCAGGAGGGCTGGCAGGGCCTGAAGAGGAATTACTGAGATCAGTAGGCGCATGTAGGACAGCTAGCACCAGAACTTTTCTATTTTGCTATACTTTAGGGGCCCGCGGTCCCTGCCTGCAAAAGGCAATCACTAGGGCCTGGCTGAGTCAGTGTCAGACTTAAACACTTCATGCTAGCTGTACCTTTAGATTAGAGAGGAAGCCATGTGCAGGAGGAGAAAGACCTGAGGATTAGAGAGGAAGTGATGTGCAGGAGGAGAAAGACTTGAAGATTAAAGAGGAAGTGATGTGCAGGAGGAAGCCGAAGGAGTATGTACAGGGAGTGTACATATTTGTCCCAAAACGAATCGCTTTGATTCAGTACTGGGCATCCCATATATCCCATCCCCATCCAAGTTATATTCCTCAATAAAACAAAAAAAAACAAAGTCAGTGACTGTTTCATGTCTCAGAGTGCCTGAAGTGAATGCAGGGCTTGCAGGGTGACAGACAATCCACACTTCTCAGCAGCCCCTTTGGGGGGTACCGCTACAGAAGGAATAGTGCCCTATTATTGGTGTCAGTGGAAGGAATAGTGCCCCCTCATTGGAGTCAGTGGGAGGAATAGTGCCCCCTCATTGGTATTAATGAGAGGAATAGTGCCCCGACATTGGTATCAATGAGAGGAATAGTGCCCCATAATTAGTATCAATGGAAGAAATAGTGCCCCATCATTGGTGTCAGTGATAGAACTAGTGCCCCATTGTTGGTGTCAGAGGCAGGAAGTATGCCCCACAGTGGCTGACAGTGGGGAAATAATACCCCAAGGGCCAGAGAAAAGCAAGCAAAAGACCACATCCGGACGCAGTTAGTAGACCACTGGTTTAACCACTTCACCTCTGGAAGAATTTCCCAGTTTAGGACCAGAGCACTTTTTGCGATTCGGCGCTGCGTCGCTTTTACTGACAATTGCGCGGTTGTGCGACGTTGTACCCAAACAAAATTTGCATCCTTTTTTTCCCACAAATAGAGCTTTCTTTTGGTGGTATTTGACCACCTCTGCGTCATTTCTGATCGCCGCTGTAAACAAAAGAAGAGCCCATTTTGCAAAAAAACCCAAATTTCTTACTTTTTGCTAAAATTCTAATCCAAAAATAAAATATAAAAAAACATTTTTTTTCACTGGTTTTGGCCGATTTATATTCTTCCTCATATTTGTGATAAAAAAAATCGCAATCTGCGTTTATTGATTGGTTTGGCCGCATTTACGGATGGTGAGAATTCATTTCTGGGGTTTTTATTATTTTTTTTTTTTAATAATAATGGCGGTGATCTGCGATTTTTAGCAGTACTGCGATATTGCAGCGGACATGTCGGACATTTTTTATACTTTTTTGGGACCAATGACATTTATTCAGCGATCAGAAATTTAAATGTCCACTGATTACTGTATAAATGTCATTGGCAGTGAAGGGGTTAACCTGCAGGGGGAGATGTAGGGGTTAACTGTGTTACCTGGGTGTGTTCTTACTGTGGGGGGGGTTGGGCTACCATGGACATGAGAGATCTAACTGATCCCAGTGACAGGGATCAGTAGATCTCCCATCCCTGCACTGTCAGAATGGGGAACCGCCGTGTTTACATTGGCGTTCCCCATTGTTTGCCTGTGGCCTCTCATCGCGGCTCGCCGCCGGACATCGGGTCCGCCCGAGCCGTGGGCACACTCCTCAGGAGTGCGGCGGACACGCGTGCGCCCCCTAGCGGCCATTCGCAGATCGCCGCCTTTTTATGGCGATTCGTGGCCAGCCTCCACACTGCCGCCGTAAATATGCGGTAGGCGGTGTGGAACTGGTTAAAGGATAAGTTCATCTTTCATAACATGTTACATGTTACAGAGTGTAACATGTTACAGATGCGGCAGCCCGTGCACCCCCCAATCCCCCATTTTAACAGTGAGTGGGGGATCTTCTTGCCCCTTTGCTGTCACCATTCATTCACAGTGTTCTGTGAATGTGAAAATTACAAGTACCGAGAACCTTTGCAGCTGTCGGCTGTGTAGAGAATCAGCCAGGAGTAAGTGAAGGTTAATTGAAGAGGGCAGGTACTTTCCCTTCAGACCTGGTTATTAGTTAGCTGGTCTGAAAGAGTCAGTGGAGCTGTTTGCTTGGTGAGAGAGAGACAGCACATTAGGAGGAAAGCTCCATTGCTGGAGTGTGGCCTGCTGGGGTGAGCCTAAACCATATAAAAGACTGTAGCTCTGACTTGAGCTGTGAACTATTGCCTGTAAGCTGCAGAACTTGAATGGTACCCATGAGTACTACTCTGTTTCAAGACGAGCCTGTGGTTTCTTCTGTTTATTTTTGCCCTTTTGCTAAGCTACTTTTACTGGACTGGGAGTCTGGGAGGCTGGGAGTGACTGTTTCTTTTTAGGGCAAGCCGTGTTTATGGCTGACGCTTTGACAGAGCTAAGCCTGCCTGTGCGCAGCTCTATTACATGTTGCATATGTTCCAGGATTGGCTGAAACCAGAGGAGAAGACCACTACTGAGACTGTGGAGCGAGTTGCATTGGATCGCTTTTTACACGGTCTTCCTAAGGAGTTGCACAGATGGATGGCTCAGTCGGAACCCCAGTCCCTGGATGAGGTGGCTGCTGCTGTAGAGCGCTACAGTTGTGCGCAAAGTGTCCAGGAGAGTCCCTCTCCATTACAAGAGAGCTGGCCATTTCCAAGGAAATGCGTTCCAGCGCCAAGATGGCACCTGTTGAACGCATGGTGTCTGCTCAGGTACTTGACACTTCTGCCAGGAGCACCCCAACGTCAAACCCTCCTGAGAGTCGGCAGGGAGAACGGGAACCCAGTGAGGTTCGCTGTTGGTCCTGCCAACAACTGGGTCATATGGTGGCCCAGTGTCCAAGGCGGGAGGAGCCAATGGAATTTGACATGGCTCTATGTCTGTGCAGCTGATGCTAAAAATAATCTAAGCCCGCTTGAGTGTGGTGTGGGTTACTGGACAAGAGGTGGTAGCACTTCTTGACTCGGGGAGTGGGGTTACCCTGCTCTGGTCGGACAGGTTGTGGTGGAAAACTGATACCCGGGGAAAAAAAGATTGGGATAGTCTCTGTACATGGGGCTGTCATGGACTATCCAAGGGCTAACCCTGTCCACAACAGCAGAAACTGCTACACTGAGAGTTGGGGTGATCCCAGGGTTACCTCATGATTTGCTAATTGGGCGAGACTGTCCCCTATTTTGGGACTTGTGTGATCAAAAGTTCAAAGGTTCAAGGGCCTCCCCTAAAAAGGAGAAACCCCCTATGTGAAGTGTTTAATACTGTGTTGCAGGAGGTAAACCGTAAAAAAAAAGTGTCAGATGTGTGAACCTGCAGGAGCTGACCTAGATCCCCTGAAGGTGTTTTCAGGATTGGAGGCGAAGACTTCTCCCTCTGAGCCTGACTGGTCATATCTTGGGGGCTCACGAGATGATTTTATTGGTGCTCAGAGGAAGGACTATGCTTTGGTCCCCACCGGGGAACGGGTCACACCGTTGAGTGGTGAGCCAAAGCATCCCGGTGAAGATATGTGCTTCCCCAGAATTGCTGTGAATCAAACTCTACTCTACAGGGTAGCCAAAAATTGCAAAGTGTTTAAATGTGGGCGTAAACCATTGGAGAGGACCCAGAGGGGGGTTTCCAACTGGTCTGCCAGGGTCAGAGAGTCTAAACCTGAGGATCAAGTGCTAGTGGTCGGGCCTACTGTGGAGAGCAGGTGTCTCACAGAGGGACAGGAGCCCTCAGAGTTAAGTGAAAAGGTTGATGCTCTTCTCAGTGGCAACGAGGGTAAAATATGTGCTGGTGACTTTTTACAGCCGATGCTATCGGACGACCACATTGAGGACTGTTTGGCTGAGTTTCAATACATAGCATTGTTTAAAAAGTGGCCCAGAAACCGCTGGGCTGAATTAGTGCAACCGCTAGGGTTGCCACATCATCCCTTTAATCCAGGACACATATGTGTGGCTGATTAAGGTGGTAATTAATCTCACTTGGTGCCTTATCTGCATTAAGTTAGCCTCAGAACGTGTCTAATTCATATGTGTCCTGGATTAAAGGGATGATGTGGCAACCCTGGCAATCGCTCCTCACAAAGGAGTACCAGGAAGTGTACCGCCTAAGGGAACTGACAAAAATGACCATGGTCGCTTTACCGCAGCAATCTGGTCTAGAGAGTATGTGGATTCCAAGTAGGAAGGGGCATAGACCTGGGAGCGTGCATAAAAAAAAAAAAGATGCCCTTTCCCAGGCCTCTGGCCATTGTGGTATTGTCCAGCCCCAGGCCTGGAACGAGGGGGGGGGGTGGATCAGTGGAGGCTCGTCTATAGGGGCGCCTGAGGCACTGCCCCCACCAGTTAAAAAGATAAATAAAAATAAACTATGTGTCAGTGTAATAAAATGTCTTCTGTGCCTTTAAATGCTAGTCCTGCACTTGCAGTTCCCTTTCCTGATTGTTTTATCTCCCTCTGCTGCTGTTGCTAGGTAGACTAGGAAAAAAAAAGTCTAATCAAGAATAGACTTTTTTTTGTTATAATCTGCCTAGCAACAGGCTGTCCATCCGAAAATTCATTTAGAAGTGTATTGAGAACACTGAGTAAACAGTTTCTCCAAGTTTATTGGATGTAGGGTTGCCACCTCATCCCTTTAAACCCAAACGCATATGAATTACACATGATCTCTGGCTGATTAAGGTGGTAATTAAACTCACTTGGTGTCTTATCTGAATTAAATTAGCCTCAGAACCTGTGTAATTCATATGTGTTCGGGTATAAAGGGATGAGGTGGCAACCCTAATTGGATGTCTGAGATTTTGCTAGTCTGGTAAGTGGTAATAGGAGTGACATGGGACGGGACAAAATACCAACCTGGCCCATCTATTGAGCTCCCTTATTGGCTCCCTGCACTAGGGGGTGGAGATTTTCCGCTGGAGCAGTTGCAAGAGGAAGTGAGGGAAGTGGGAGGCTGGGAGCAGCTTGCTGTGCAGCCAGTGAAGGATAGGGGGAGGGTCCAGGAGGGAGGAGAGATCCATTAACTCCAATCAGCACATTTCTCTGCCAGCACAGCTGAGATTTAACCAACATACCAGCTCAGGGTGCAGGTAAGAACTTGCGAAGAAGACTTGCAGTGAACTTTATCTGAGTTCTGGTTGTCAGTGTTGGAATGTGGATTAAGGTGGATAGTCATACTACCTGGGCTGGGAGGAGAGAGCTCTGCTTGTAGGGTCCTTCAGCAAGCAGCAAAGCAAAGCATTCTACAGACCAGCTGCAATACAGCATAATAAGTCTATCTGATCACTAAACTGTGACTTGTGGATGTACATAAATGTATTTTTGCTGTGATGTTCAGTGCTAGCACTGATATACTGGTGGGATCACTGGTGCACCCTTCTCAGTGTGATTACATATGGTTCATCACCATAAACAGTTAGCTATTAGCTGGACAGATTGCCTTAAAGTGGAGTTCCACCCAAAAGTGGAACTTCCACTGGTTGGATCCCCCCCCCCCCCTCAGGTGTCACAATTGGCACCTTTCGAGGAGAGGGAGAAGAGGACACCTGTCTTAGACAGGTGTCCTTTTCCACACATCCGGGAGATCGAGCCGGTGGCCACTGATGTCAACAGCCCGGCTCCCTCCTCGCTCTGCTACTGGCTGCCTGGTCAATAGCAGAGTACAGCGGAGTCTTGCGAAGTAAGGGGCCCGGCGTGAAGCTGTAATGCTACACTACCGGGTTCCCTTACCCACAATGGACGCGGCTGCACCCGGCGGAGATACCCTCTATTTTATTATATGGGCTCTCTCAGTATATATACCATATAGAGGGCGTCTCTCTCACTTTAAGGCAGTATATCCCTGGTGCTCCACCATCTCAAAACTTCACCAGCCGCCACTGGGGGGGGGGGGGGTGTAGAGAGTCAGCCTGGAGTAAATGAAGAAGAACTTGAATGGTACCCGTGAGTACTACTGAGTTTCAAGACTAGCCTGTCGTTTCTTCTGTTTGTTTTTCCCTTTTGCTGAATAAAGCTACTTTTCCTTTTACTGGACTGTCTTTGAGCTGGCTGTTAACCCATCTGATCCCTTACAGCTTGTAGTTTTAAATGAACTACCAGGGCGCTGTTGAGCGCTCTAGGTGGTTGAGTCTTCCTGTCAGTATATAACTGCCTGCTTTAACCACTTTCCTCCCGGGCTATAGCCGAATGACAGCTATAGCGCAGGCTTCCGGACCGGGAGGGCGTCAATAGACGTCCACCCGCGATCACGTTGCTCTAGGCAGCGCACTCTGTGACTGCCGAGTCCTTCCGACTCGGTTGATCACAGAACAGGGTAAAGGGCCAATGACAGCGGGCTCTTTACCATGTGATCAGCTGTTAGCCAGTGATAGCTGACCACGGAAGTAAACAAGACGGTTATCAGCTTTTTTCCTCCTCACGAACAGCATGAGGAGAGAAGCAGAAAGCCGGTAACTGGCTTCTGTTACAGGGACATCGGTCCCTGCCTTGGTGTCCGCCAGTGCAGCTAATCAGTGACTATCAGTGCCCACCAGTGTTACCTATCAGTATCAGTGCCTCCAATCAGTGCCCACCATTGCCACCTATCAGTGTCCATGATGGACTCCATCAGTGCTGCCAATCAGTGCCTCACCATCAGTGTCACCTGTCAGTGCTGCCTATTAGTGCCACCTATCAGTGCCCATCAGTGCCACCTCTCAGTGCCTATTAGTGCCACCTATCAGTGCAGCCTCATCAGTGCCCACCAATGGCACCTCATCAGTGCCCACCAGTGCAGCTTCATCAGTGACACCTACCAGTGCTGCCTCATCAGTGTCCATCAGTGCAGCCTCATCAATGCACATCAGTGAAGGAGAAAAACTACCTGTTTGCAAAATTTTATAACAAACTACAAAAAATGTATTTATTTATTTTCAAAATCGATCTTTTTTTTTTTTTGTTTCTTTAGCAAAAAATAAAAAACCCAGTAGTGATTAAATACCACCAAAAGAAAGCTCTATTTGTGTGAATAAAAAATGAGAACAATTTCATATGGGTACAGTGTTGCATGGCCGCGCAATTGTCATTCAAAGTGCGACAGGGCTAAAAGCTGAAAATTGGCCTGGGCAGGGTTAGTGCCCAGTAGGCAAGTGGTTAACGAGGTATGAGCAGACAGCTTACACGGACAAAAAGATACATATTTGGGGTGAACACCCTATCAAACGCATTGGGGCTGTTTGTAAGACCAACAGACAAAAAAATGCATATTACAACGCACACATGATACTTACTCCTGCCAGGCTGTTTAAAAGCATCTAAACGTATAGAGCAAAAAATGCAAAAATACGGGGGGTTTGGTCACACTGAATGGCCATGAAGTGCCCACTGACTGCTGCAAAGTATCCCGTTTTACCAGTGGGTTCCTACACTAACCTTAGAGTGAATGCTCCTATCTCTTAAACCATGGAAGCCAGCGCTTCTCTTTATGGGAGACCAGAGGACACATCCCATGGATCAGGTGGACACTGATTGGGGGTAATTAAGGAGGATGGGGTTCACCAGCCCAAAAGGTTTGGTCAGGACCTTACACAGACAGTATGCAAGAACCCTGCATTGCACCTGCGATCTGCTGATTGTGGGTGCAATGCTTTGCAGGCTCATAGTAATAAAAATAATAAATGCACATTTTTTTACCTACAAAAATCATGTGATTTTTTTTTTTTTTTTTTTTACAAAGGTGAACTTATCCTTTAATTTGGGTAGGGTGCGGTTGAGCCTTGGGATACTCCAAACTAGTGGAAAGTTTATGGATGACACCTCTAACTGTATTGCCTTTTCAGGGTGCAGCCACCGTCTTGTCTTCAGAATTTCATGAACTACAACTTAGGAAACCCCCTTTGCAAAGATATAACCTGAGTCAGCAGAATGTAATAAGCTTTCACAAAGGTGACGAGGACAGCCTTTAGGATCTTTAAGGCTGGTGTTCATTGTGCTCTGGATACTACAATACTTTCTTGTAATACCAGCTAGCCTCTGTACTGGATGCCTCCAAGCTAGATCCTCTGTGGCCTTCCTGCACTGCTTCAGGGACTCTGGACTTGGGCCCTCAAGCTCTAGCTGGAGCTGGGACCCAGATGAATTTCTTCTTGTACTGCAGCTAACAGCCCAGAGGTGCTCAGTCCTCAGGCTGGGTCTTCTCCCATAGGAAAAAGGCCCTGCTGTTCTAGGCTCCAGACTATTGACACATAGGTTTACATAGAGTCTGAAAAAAAAAAAAAAGCCAAGCGCCTGTAAAAGAGGCACTTTTTAAGCATGGTGTGCATGAGGCCCACCTCTTCACCAATTGACACCAATTGATTCACTCCTGTAATCATTAATAAATCATTAAATGTGCTTTTTAAATACAAACAGTGCGTGTACCTGAATATCACCTGGTGGTATAGCAGAGCTGGAGTGAAGATGGAACAGTTAAGGAGGAGGTCCCAGACTGTGTGTGCGCAGATGTGCCACAGTCCCAAAGTCTGGGTAGAGTGCTTTGGCACATCTTCGCACATGCCGGACCTTCAAAGATAATGAGTAAGGTAGGGGGCAGCATTAAGGGGACTGAGGTTCTTCGGTAATAAATACAAGGCTTTCTCAAATTGGGGGAGGTGGAGACACGGGCTGGTTATGTCTCAATCCAGTCAGAGAACAATTTGCATTCATGGCGAAAAATACAAGTTTTTTTCTAAATCGCACCTGTGCCAAGCGAGCAACTCCCTGTGGTCACTGTGCAGCAGGGCACGGGACCTGGAAGATAATGAGGATTACTGTAGTAGTCTACTACATGGATTCTCGGCTTCCACAGGATCAGCCAGGTATGGTCAAATGTAACTAGGAAAAAAAAAGTACATGGAACGGAAATGTATTATATTTTCTCACGGCAGACCTCAGGGCCGCTGATAAGGGGGTACCACCGGTCCTCCTGTAGGGGGCCCAGGCAATGGAAGGAATAGGATCATGGACAGGAGGGACTGACAATGTGGCGAGGTGGGGGGGGGTTTACAGGAACAGATCCCCTGTTCGGCTCTCCCTGCATCAGATCAAAGGCGGCTTTATCTCCTGAGAATAAAAAGGGGTTACCGCGCTTACTTAGTTATGCACAAAACAGCCGCCAGCACAACACTTATGACAAGCAGCGTAATCAGTTGGACAACAACAGTGCAGCGCTATTCATATATTAGGCAAAAACAGACTAGGTGTTCAGAACACTAGGTAATGATTAGGGTTGGTGAACTCAGTACAAGCCTAAAATGCCAATAGGCAGAAATTGGCTAAATACATCAAGGTCAACCAAACCCTCTAGATGGCAATAAATTGTAAATGTTATATCCTGGGTTCCGATCTACATAGTTCACATGAAGCAAGAAAAAATTAGATAAAAAGTCCCACATAGTGATCCAAGTAGTAGGTGCAAATGTTAAATCTTCACAAGAGTGCCAGTAACTGCAAGCAGGTGAGTCAGCATTATCCACCACCAGGCAAAATAAACACTTACTGGAAACCGGCAGTAACCAGCCTAGGGCTAACTCACAGAGAGAAAGCCAATACAACAAACTGGAGTGGAGTTCCACTTTAGGGCCTTGAGCTACCAGACCCAATATGGGCTGTTAACACCATGAGTCCGATCTTCAGGTCACCACAGTTAGAGGTCTCAAAGTGGCTCATCCATCCATGCAAAAGAACAAAATCTCGCCATAGCGTAAAATCCTTATTGAGTTTTATTAAAACCGGTATAAAAACGTGCATAATTGTAGTATACATGAGCTCATCATCCGCAAGGTCTATATCATTTGTTCAGGGGGACCACAAAACCCAACGCGTTTCGTTGCCAATAGGACGTCTTCTGGGGTGTGCTTTATCTCCTCTCCCTCCCATTAGCTTTCAGCTGCTGCAGGGAGGAACTACAGGGGATCTGTTTTAGTAAATTCCCCCGTCACACCGATCATGCCTCCTGCAGATAATCTCCTTCCCCCTTATTTCAGCCCCCCCCCCCCTTCCTGTGTGCCCTTCTAGCAAAGCTTTTTCTCCTCTTTCTGCTGCAGGGTATGGGGGATTGCTTCAGGATGGACAACGGGTCAGGTAGGCTATACAAGGCCTCGTGATTTCTAACAGCAACGTGGAAGACATAACAAACACGTGAAATACTTGCTTTATATGAGTTTTGTGAAGTATACCTGGATTACATACACACACCAGTTTTAGAAACTGGCAGGGTCATATGGAAGTCCGATAGCCAGTTGAGCTTGCCAGGGAAACCCTCAAAGGCATTCCGTGAAGTAAGCTTATCTAGCTTAAAACATCCTCTGAAACACACACAGGAAGCCAAAAGACTCAACACCCCATTGATAGTGGAGCTCACAATAAGCAGCAGTTCTGGCCCAAGCATGCTTTCACTCCTGGTGGTAAAAAGTGGGCCTTTCCAATGCCCACAGCATTTACGTGACTAACAGCTTTGTTTACTTTTAATTTATGTATGTATTTATTTAGAAAACCTGTGATGTGATGCAGCTGTATGTTCCTCTATGTGTGGCGTCATATTAACATGGAACTATCATTTCACATGTTAAAGAAGAAAATGGGCTTTATCCTTCACCTGAATTTGTTGAAAGATGGACCTAAACCTTCCTTATTCCTTGTAGCATTCAACATATTGTTCAAAGAACAGGATGACACCTAATTCTTCTTTATTTAAAGTACAGTGTATTATTAGCTAGGGACTTGGTTTGAGCTATTATTGCAATGGTTATATTTGCTGTGACCTTCACATTTTTATACACATGCTTTTATATTTTTTTGTTATACTAAATATAGACATTTGTAAATTTGCAATCAGAATGAGCCAGTTCCTAAAATCCAATTAAATCCACCAAGTTAAAAGCAATGTGCACTTTCAAATGTTTTGGTTGTTTTAACTAATTGTTAAATGGAACCCCCTCACTTGGGTTTGGGATTTTTTTAGGCAAACTGAAATAGTAAATCGTTTTTGTATAAAAATTATAAAGGTTTAATGATATACATTAAAATATACAATACAATAAATGTATTACATAGCATTTAAAACAACATATGGGTACATGTGTTTGACAATACGTCTGGTAACTGTAGTTTGTGGACACTCCTTGGCCCGACGCGTTTCAGGAGATTCCCTTCTTCAGGGGCCGTTATGGGGAGATTCACAATTCTATAATACAATGGCAAGTGTTTAGATTGACTTAAATACAACAGCAAGTTTAAACAAGGAACCTTTCAAATCATCAGTGTTTGTACCTTGGAAATTCACCATACAAGCCTATGTAGCCATATCCCTGTGTGGTGTAGTAGGAAAATGTATAAGCATATATACCCAGACCACTGGCACAGCACTGTGTAACCGTGTAGTTTCTCACAGGCTACCACTGGCACACCACCCCCGCATAGTCACCACTGAGCCTCCATGGTCACCGCGCAGAACGCATCCACGTCCTTCACTTGAAGGGAGCAACAATTGCTAAAAGCGATAGTGCAACTTGAGGTGACACCTAAAAATATTTTAGGAAAAGAAAGTTTTTAGTGATAGTAGAAATGAAAAGG
>BLSH010408053.1:489419-521666 GCA_018402905.1 Glandirana rugosa
ACACGGTCGTTGGTCCTGACTTGGGCGTACCGCCTTGGGATCCCTGGATCGGCATACCAGGCCTTATCTGTTTTCAATTTGTACGCGCGTACTACGTGTCGTCCTGGGACAAGACATTGACCCTCCATTCACCGTCCACCTTACTCTGTGACGTGAAACCACAAAGGAAGTTTTACAACGTAGGATTCATACATAGCACCCTTGCCCTCCGTAGACATACTGTCGAAGTCCAATACTGTGGTCTCACATGCCGCGTGTGGTATTGCAACTACGGTGTACTTGTACCGGGACGTACCATGATCCTTAATCATCACACATGTGGTTTCCAGGGCCTTTTGCTCTTTTTCTCTCCTTCCTCTGGACTCTTTGGTGTACACACTACTAATTCCTAGTACCATGCAGGGCCATGTTCATGTGGCATCAACGTTATGGTGTGCGCCGTACACTCTGGTGTCATAACCTGAAGCTGTCATACAGATGCCTCCCGTTCCCACGATACATACTTAGGATGCAACATTTTGAAGGAAACACCAAAGTGCAGTGTCTCATTCCACCTGCCACTTACCTCCCAGTTACAGAACAGGGTCCTGCTGTGCATCATGCGCGCATGTTTAACTTTTGTCTATTCCGGACCATACGGCTAGGTCCCTAGGGTTCCGCCATGCGGGTTCAGTCCTGGTTGCTGGCACAGTGACAGCTTCCTTCACTATGCATGAGACCCATCACCCCTGCTGGGACTGCTCTCCAGCTGTCTGGCTGTCATATCATCCTCCTTTTGTACTTGTTGCTCCCACGCAATGGCATGTCACCACCTGTGCATTACAGGCCCTGTTCTTCCATACGCCATTACCACTATGCACCTCTATTAAGTAACTTCAGACCAGGACAAAGTTTCAAAATCTTTACGGAAAACTCTCAGTATAACAGTTCCAAAACAAAGTGCACAGTCTTTCCCTAAACAAATTCCTAACTCAGGCTGCCCCAGCGTACCTGCACAGGCAAGAGTCCATATACAGCAGAATCCACAGTAACAGATCTCCAGAGCTGGTGTTCTTCATGGAGGACTGCAGATCCCAGCAGTCCCCCTACATGTGGAAGGTTCATAGAGGCAGATGAGGGTTTCTATTAGCTGCAGCAGCTCTGTGATGTGGCTGGATGTGTTGTCTCTCCCATGCAGTCTCTGCCTGGGCAGAGCCTTCCCCCTTTAATTATTAGCACGGGGAGAGAGGCAGAGCTCAGTTAGGTTTATGTTAGGTTTGTTTAGTGTTAGGTTTGTGTAGTGTTGAGTGGAGCTAAACCAAAGAGACCTCGGGGTTGAGCTTCCAGACTGGTGAGCGAGTACACTTGGGAGCAGACAGGGAAGCCTGTAGGTCGCTGTCTTTTTCTGGGTTTAGTGCTCGTGCACGCCCACCTCTCACCGCCAACTCCCACTTTGATTAGACATAGTGGGATTTTGTCAGCAGGTCCTGGCTAATGATCCATGGCCAGGACCTGCTGATCGGCTGTGTTGACAAACACACAAGGCCCTGTTTCTAAGAAAGAAACCGATCTTTAGTAAATAGCAGCACATATTACACACATTAACATTTGTTAGGCACATACCTGATTACCCTAAGTTGTTAACCCCTTCCCAGCCAGTGTCAATAGTACAGTGACAATGTATAGTATTATCACTGAACACTGTATTAGTGTCACTGGTGATGTCAATGTGAGTTAGTCTCCCACCCAGTGTCAGTTAGTGTCAGATTGCCCATCACCCTATTGCAGTCCCACTATAAGTCGCTGATCACGGCCATTACTAGTATAAAAAAATATATATAATAAAAAACCCAGTGGTGATCAAATGACACCAAAAGAAAGTTATATTTGTGTGAAAAAAATGAAATAAATGTAATCTGCGTACAGTGTTATAAAAAAAAATGGCCTGGTCATGAAGGGGGTAAAACCTTTCAGAACTCAAGTGGTTAATCTATTCTTTGGGGACTTTGATGTGTTCTGCACTTGTGAACCCACTGCATAGAAAGTTATGGTAAGGAGGAGAGTGTTCTTCACTGTAAACTTCTGTAATTGAGCCGTGAACTTTTAAATGTACTGCAAAGTGCTTGTAGCCTTAAGGCTACTTTCATACCAGTAACGCCCGAGCGCTAAAACACTGCTAATTTGCGGTGCTTTTAGTGGCGCTTTGGCGCCGCTATTCGGGCGGAAGCTGTGCACTTTTTTTTAAAAAGGGGTTAAAAGTGCCGGCTAGCGGTGCTCCCGAAGTGGTGTACAGCCGCTTCAGGAGTGCTGCCCATTCATTTTAATGGGCAAGGGCGGTGAGGAGCGGTGTATAGATCGCTCCTACACAACTCAAAAGATGAGGCTTGCAGGAGATTTTTTACCGTCCTGCAAGTGCACCACCCCACACTGGAGTGCATTAGGAGACAGTTTAGAGGCGCTTTACAGGTGCTGTTTTTAGCGAAAAACCACCTGTAAAGCACCTCTGGTGTGCAAGTGGCCAAAGGCTACTTTCACACCAGTACCGCCCGAGCGTTAGCGGTAAATCTCCGTTAATTTGCGGCTCTTTGGTAGCGCTATTCGGGCGGGAGTGGTGTGCTTTTACCCCCCCACAAGGGGTTAAAAAGGGGTTAAAAGTCCCGGCTAGTGGCACTCCTGAACGCTTCTGGAGTGCTGCCCATTCATTTCAGGGCTTGCAGGAGATTTTTTACTGTCCTGCAAGCGCACCACCCCAGTGTGAAAGCACTCAGGCTATCACACTGGGGTGCATTAGGAAACAGTTTAGAGGTGCTTTTAACGGAAAAAACGCCTGTAAAGCGCCTCTGGTGTGAAAGGGGTCTTAGAGATGTGCTGGACAGAAGTTTTGCAGTAAAGCGGTTAAAATGCACTTTGGCTGGACGGTTGTTTATTCAGGGTAAAAGGTCTCAGGCCAGGAATATGTGTGTGAACGGGCTTTCGGCTAGGTGAAGATGACACAATATGGTGCAATTTGTCTATAACAACAGGGAGTTGACTGTCCCATACAAGAAAAAGTGGGCAGGTCCAAGGGTAGCATGGTGGGAACCACCAACCAATGAGAGGGACCCTTGCAGATTTACTGCTCTGACTTATTCAGTTATGTTTGTATTTTTCAGCTAGAGCTTTTGAGCTCTGTAAACAATAGTCTTTTATCACATAGAAAATATCTGAAAAATAATAGCCTGGAAGAATAAAAAATAAGTCAAAACCTGAAAATGAATATATAAAGTATTAATAAGCAATGTTTAAATGTATTGAACAAAAAAAATGCATTTCAGACTTATGCACTGCAGTAACGTGTACTGCAACATTCATGTTGTGGGTTGTGGTGCACTGTGTTTGAAAAAGAGTTATACATATTTTTGGGTCTGTTGCCTTGCATTGGCAGCCCATTTAGAATGAATGGCTTTCTTACTGCAACACAAATTAATATGCAGCATAGGACGTATTAGTGCACCGCACAGATATGAATCCAGTTTTGCTTTAAGGCTTCATGCACACAGCCCAAAAACGTCAGCTTATCAGGGATGTTTTCAGCTTTTACCAGCGTTATATTACCGCCATTTTTCATGTTTTTTTGCGTTTTTAAAGGGCCAGCATTTTTTTTTTTTGTTTTTTTTTTAGTCTTATGCTTGAAAGACTAAAATTACATACTATACAAAACCACTAAACATACCAGGAAATATTAAGGTCCATTTTGATCTGCCCTGATTTTACTGTGGTTTAACAGTTTGTTTTTGATAGGTCTAATTTATATTAAAAAAAATAGCTGCTGTATTGAGTGCTACCTAGTCTATCCATATATGGACCAGTATTAACTAGAGATACAACTAGCAGTCAGTCCAATCAAAACTGATACATATTTTTGGGTTAATACAGTAGAGTTCAGCCATGTAATGGTTTCTTATATCTCTCAAGGACACCAGTGTTACAATCTGTTACAAGGCTATTTACTTTATATTATAAAAGAGGTGGGTATGAACAATTAAAAGCTGTGACAAGGAGATCTTACTACTGGAATTTACAAGACATAAATAGCCACAGAGAAGGAAGAAGAAGAGTTGGCCTTCCAGACTTTACCTGCAACTGAAATACAACTTTTGGGTTCATGGACCGTTTAAAGAATAGCTCCAGTCAACAAGTAAAATCAATTCTGAAAAGCACAGGTAAACCCATTCACAAAAATGTTATTTAATACTGTATGTTATTGTAATTTCAAATGTAATTTTCATCCTTTTTCATTCTGCAGCCTTTAAAACAACACCTAGTGATCCTGCTATGAAGGTTCTTTTTCTTTCTTTTTTTTTTTTATAGCATGAGAATGCTCTGCACCTGTCTGCCAACTGCTCTATGTTGTCACCCTGTCCCACATTCTACCAATAGAGACTACAACTGGCTGTTTGAACGCACATTACACAAACATGGTCCACTATTGCTACCATCAAGAAACTTGCACTAAAAATGCCATGCGGCCATCGCTGGAGTATATATAGACAGCAAATGGCTGCTAAGAGGGTGCAGGAAAACAGTGCTAAGGTGCACTAAAGAATGAAAAAAAAACATGGGTTTTATCAAGGGAATAGCAGTTGTTAACGACACAATACTCTAGCAAACTAAATGTCATATAGTAAGTTTACACCTACTTTACTGTCTAGGAAACATTGCAACTATGCTCAAGTCAAAATGGTTATTTTGAGTTAAATTCAATCTGAGGTTAATCAAATTCATTGCATTCAAATCAGTGGGGTTTTTTTGTTTTTTTTTTACAGTGCATCTTTCTAAACTGCAGTTTTTGTCATTTGATTGTTGGTGCATCTTTTGTGTCAAAGAACAACCAGGAACAGTTTTTATAACCTGGGAACACCTAGTCTGCATTTTTGTAGGCTTTGATTTAGGATCATTCAGAAATAAGAGTATTAGAAGCAGTGAGTGGGACAGTCAGCTGTACAAAAGGTATACCAGAGGACATTAGAGGGTAATATAGCATGTTCATATTTGACAGGAGTAAACCTTTAACAAATGTGCTATAACAAGTAACTAGATGCCATCAAAGTCTGCAGTGTCAGATATTATAACAATTTGATTACATTTTTTAATGAAAACCAAAGTTAGATCGTAATTTTAAAATATTGCATAAAACACCTTTCAATTGTCTTCATATGATGTATAAAAACTAAAATGTTATAATTAAAATTGTTAAAATAACAGTTGTCTTTATTTAATCGTTGTTAGTTAATAGTGCAATCAGAACTGAACTTAGTTATGGGTGATTTGTGGTAGGTTTTATCACCATCTTGTTAAAGCTACCTATTGCAGAGACCACTTCTTCCCAGATCCATCATTAGAGATCACAGGGAGCCATGGTCGCATGCATTCAGCGTTAAGGTGGTACTCCCACTTAAAAGCGAGCATGTTCCATTTGCACAGTTAACCCTTTGTGTAAATCCATTTCTTAGTGATTCACGCTTCACTTTAACTGTACTTGTAACTTACTGTAACTTCTGTAACTTTTCTCTATGGATGCAGCAATTCTGAGTGGGTACCGCAGAGCTTGTACCCTACTTACCAGACTTACCAGCACAGCTCGATGTTTCACCTCAATCCTAGTAACATTATGAGACTACTCCCAGACATACAAAGGGATCACTCTCTTCATATGATTCTGAGGTTCTCCACTTCCGGGGACCCTCACTCTCTCGCCTCTAGTTTTCCATGATCTCCAGGCCAGGTACATAGGATACCTATGCTGCTCATTACCAGGGCCTTCCGTAACTCACGCCAAGTCACCACCACTTCCTGCTGGCTGGCTGCTTTAGCACCCATTATTACTCTATTTACCCTTAGCAATGACAATATCGCTTTTTCCCCTCTCGTCTTCCAGGACAGCCTCTGAGATATAGGACTCCTCCCTCCGGGACAGGAAACACATTCACCCAATTCCTTAAAAGGCAGTCCTCCAGGCCTCTTCCCTCAGTTTTTTGTGTTTCCTGCCGGACGGGAAGGAAGCATGGAGGGAAGCGTTTTGGGAGCTCCATGTCTCAGGGGTAGCTGAGTAGGAGACCTGGCGTACCGTAGTTGATTTTTGCCTGCGCACCCCTCCGTCCAGTATGCAGGGAGGAGAGAGGTAGCGGGTCCCCCACTGTCAGAAGCTCGGAGAGAGCAGAGCCTCGGTGACCTGGCAGTCCCCGTCTCGTCAGCGGGAAGCTGATCTCTGGACTTACCTGGCCATGCAGGCAGGGAGGCCCAGAAGCCGTCGGCACGAACGGGCGCCTGGGGCATCCGTTGGCAGCGGCATCGCGAACGAGCATGCTTGGAGCGTTCGTTCAGGTGCGAGGCATTCACGCTCTCCAGACGGGGAAGCGTGCGTGGAGGCGGGGCTTCTGCGTTCCAAGGGCAGGAAGTGAGGTAACTTCCGGCCAGGAAGAGGTCATCAGAGAGCGCCTGGAGAGTGCTTCCTGTCTCCAGAAGGCGCGGTGGAGGATGCTACAGGCACCCGGGAGCCTGTGAGAGGATCACCTGGACCGATGGAAGCAGCTGCATTGCAGGCAGTGGACCCCGGTCCAGTGGGCACCGGCACCTCCTAGGTAAGCATGGGACGTGGTCCACGTATTTTACACTGGGGGGGAGGTAGAGGAGGAGGAAGAGGTATGGGGTCTTCTCTCCTATACTCTACAGGTGGTGGCACTCTGTGGTTTTCCCAGCACTGGGTGGTTTGATGGAGTTGGGATAATGGCTGTTTTTTCTCTTCTCCATCTGGTTCTAGGTCAGGACCGAGAAGAGCCAGCAGCCCAGAAGAAAATGTGCAGTATGTGGAGCAAAGATGGCCCCAAGCTGGGAGAAGCCACTGTGTACTGACTGTGTTAGTAGGCTAGTCAGGGAAGACACGGCTGTCTCTTGCAGTAGCATCCTAACGTCGGTTAAGGATGAGATTGCGTCCACTCTCCAGTCTTTTAAGGGGATGATGGACAGAGTACAGGGGGTCTCTGTTCCTCTGTCTAGAACGGCTAGTATGCCTTCACTGTCAGAACCAAGTATAGAGGACAGTGAGGATAGGGACGCCAGATCCCTCACAGCCTCGCAGGCAGACTCTGATTCTGAGCCGGAGGATGAGGATGATTCCCCCAAGGGGTCCAGATATAAGCTATCACTGGACGATGTGGGGGATTTACTTAAGGCTATTTATGAAAATTTAGAAATTAAAGAAGAAACGGTACAACTGTCTAAGCGCGACCGCCAATACCTTGGGTCTAGTGCGCAGAAGGCCAGAGTTTTCCCAGTGCATAAGTCCTTGGTAGAAACGATTTTGCTGGAGTGGGAACATCCAGAAAGAAGGCCCTTTTTTTCTGGAAACCTTAAGCGTAGGTTCCCTTTTGAGAAGGGTTCAGAGCATCCCCGGAACAAGGTCCCAAAGTTGGACGCTCCGTTAGCCAAAGTCTCGAAGAAAACGGACTTGGCGTTTGATGATCATGGGTCACTTAAGGATCCTATGGACAGGAGAGGGGACATGCTGCTGAAGAGGGCCTGGGATGCAGCAGCTATTGGGCTCAAACCAGCCTTGGCGGCAACTTGCGTCGCCAGGAATTTGGAGTGCTGGCTGACAAAGCTACAGTCCCACATTGCTGCAGGTACATCTAGGCAGCAACTCCTTAAATCTTTCCCACTACTATTTAAGGCAGTGGGGTTCCTGGCGGACTCTTCAGAGGAGTCAGTTAAACTGGCAGCCAGGTCGGCGGCGTTAGTAAACGCAGCCAGACGAGCAGTGTGGCTGAAGGCATGGTCGGGGGATGCGGCATCTAAGCTTAAGCTCTGCGGCCTACCCTTCTCAGGAGACCATCTTTTTGGGGCTGGATTGCAGGAGGCTCTGGAACGGACTCAGGATAGAAAAAAGGCCTTCCCAGAAAGGAAAATGAAGGAGGGCAAGCGGTCCTTTCGGGGCTTCAAGCAGCAGACCCAGCAAGGAAAGGAGGGGCATCCTAAGAAGCATTGGACAGGTCACAAGGGGCAGGGTAGAGGAGGACTCTTATTTAATCCTCCTCAAACCACCCCAAAGACCAAGTGACGCCGACATCCCGGTGGGAGGGAGACTGGAGGACTTCCTTCCACTTCCTTCCACTTCCTTCCATTCGTTTTGAACATCATAGAGAATGGATACAGGCTAGAGTTCAAGTCAAACCCCCAAACCAGTTTTCTTGTAACCCAGCTCCTCCCGAGATCGGGAGAAGGCCAAGGCTTTGTGCCAGCTTCTGGGCAAATTGGCAGACCAAAGGGTCATCATATACGTACCGGAGGAGGAACGACAGCAGGGGGTGTATTCCCACGTTTTCGTGGTCAGGAAGCCTTCGGGGAAGTTCAGGTTGATCCTCAATCTCTGGCCATTGAACGGATACCTGAGGTACAAGCGGTTCAGGATGGAGTCGATATTTACGGTGTCAAATTTCCTGTTCCCGGATTGTTATATGGCAACGGTGGATTTAAGGGGTGCGTACCTCCATATTCCGATCCACCAGGATTGTCAGAAGTACCTACGGTTGGCCGTCAGGATAGATGCAGAGATTTGGCATTTCCAGTTTCGGGCACTTCCTTTTGGGCTAGCATCCTCTCCGAGGATATTTATAAGGGTACTGTCAGAGGCTCTAGCCCCACTACGCCTTAGAGCCATAACGGTGACCCCTTACTTGGACGACCTCCTGTTTATTGCTCGGTCAGAAGAGCAATTGACGAAGGATGTGCGGGAGGCACGGAGGTTCCTAGAGGACCTCGGGTGGCTTATAAACCAGGACAAGTCTCAGCTTGTTCCTTCCCAGGAGGTGCGCTATCTGGGCTACACAATCTCATCCAAGATGGGGAAGATTTTTCTTCCGCCAGAAAAAAATCGAGAAAGTGGGTCTGGCGGTGGCACAACTTCAGACCAGTCGGGAGGCTCGGATCAGGGAAGTCATGGGAGTGGTAGGTCTGATGACTTCCTGTTTCCCAGCAGTCCCCTGGGCGAGATGTCATCAGCGTCCGCTTCAGAATCATCTGCTAGCCTGTTGGAAGGGCGACCAAGAGATTTTGGACCACTTTATGCCCCTACCGATCAGGGTCAGGAGGTCTTTATGGTGGTGGAGATCTCTGCACAATCTGGGCCAAGGTTTGGAGTGGATCAGACCAGCGGCTCAGGTAGTGACGACGGATGCCAGCGCCTTCGGGTGGGGAGCCCATCTGGAAGGCGACTGGGCTCAGGAGTCCTGGTCTCCAGAGGAATCCAGGAGATCGTCAAACCAGAGAGAGCTCTTGGCGATTCAGAGGGCTCTTCTAACCTTCCAGACGCAGTTAAGGGGACAGCACCTACAGATTCGGACGGACAATGCGGCAGCAGTCGCGTATATCAACAAGCAGGGGGGAACAAGAAGTCCTCCTCTACAGAAGATAGCGGGCGAGCTCTTCACATGGGCCGAGCAAAATCTGGCCTCGCTGTCGGCAGTCCATCTGAAGGGCACTCAAAACTCCTTGGCAGACTTTCTCAGTCGTCAGCGTATAAGGCAGGACGAGTGGTCTCTCAACAGGGAGGTGTTCGGACAGATAGTTCGAAGATGGGGTCTGCCGGAGGTAGACCTCTTCGCCTCAGAAGAGAACAGGAAGGTCACCAGGTTTTTGTCCCTGGATCCTCGCAGTCAGGCAGCAGGGATAGATGCCCTCGCTTGCAGATGGAGTTACAGCCTGCGTTATGCCTTTCCGCCTGTAAGGTTGGTGGCGGCAGTGCTTCAGAAATTCTGAAAAGAAAGAACAGATCTGATCTTGGTGGCTCCCTTTTGGCCAAGGAGACCTTGGTTTGCCAGCATCAAAGATCTGGCAGTAGGGCCACCATTTTCACTCCCGGCGAGACCGGATCTGATCGCCCAGGGACCAGTTCTCCACCCTGGGGTGGAGGCCCTCAGGTTGATGGCCTGGTATCTGAAGAACAGTTGCTGAGAGATGAGGGGTTCTCAGAAAGGGTAATCCGTACTTTGCTGAATTGTCGTAAACCCGTCACCAGGGCCATTTACACCAAGGTCTGGAAGCGTTTTAATACCTGGTTAGCGGAAGAGGGGCACCAGTGTCCAGGTATTCCGCAGATCTTGGACTTCTTCCAAGCTGGCGTAGAATTGGGCCTTTCGGTAGGTACGCTAAAGGTACAAGCTGCGGCCCTAAGTGTTTTTCTGCAGACCTCACTCCAGCAGGATCGTTTCGTTAAAAATTTCTTTAAGGCCCTCGCGAGGTCCAGGCCAGTTAAGGGGCTGGCCTGCCCCTCTTGGGATCTTTCTCTGGTTCTGAAGGCACTTACAGAGAGCCCGTTTGAGCCTTGGGAGGAAGTAGGGCTGAAATGGATAACTCTAAAGACAGTTTTTTTGGTAGCAATCACCTCAGCTAGGAGGGTGTGAGAGAGCCTTTTTTGTTAATTTTTGAGGACCGGGTGGTGCTAAGAACCGACCCGGGGTTCCTCCCAAAGGTTGTTACTACCTTTCATAGAACGCAGGACATCATTCTGCCCACCTTTTTTTCCTTGGAAGTCAGGGGAGAAAAGAAGGTTAGTTTATTGGACGTAAGAAGGTCCCTTCTAAAATATTTAGAGGTCAGTAAGGACGGTAGGAAGTCCGATTCCTTGTTTATAAATTTTTCGAGGATACGAAAAGGGTGCAAAGCATCCAAGTCCTCCATCGCAAGATGGATTAGATTGACAATTGAGGAGGCATACAGATTGGCAGGGAAGCAGGTGCCTCTAGTCAAAGCACACTCAACTAGGGCCATGTCGACCACATGGGCCGAGAGGGCCGGTGCCACTCCGGAGGAGATCTGCAGGGCAGCAACATGGTCCAGCTACTCCACCTTTACGAGGCATTACCGTCTGGATCTGTTTTCAGAGAGGGAACAGTCATTCGGAGGAGGGGTCCTCCAGGCAATGGCCCGCCCTAGTAATGTAAGTTTCTTGCTTATCATCTCAGAGGCTGTCCTGGAAGACGAGAGGGGAAAACCAGAGTTAGACTTACCGGTAACTCTTTTTCTAGGAGTCTTCCAGGACAGCCTGGGTTTCCCACCCTAATCTTGTGGTTTGGTACAGGTGTTATGTACTAATGTTTTACAAGTGTGTTATGTCTTTCAGTGCTTTCCGGCAGGTTCTTGTGAGGACTGAGGGAGGAGGCCTGGAGGACTGCCTTTTAAGGAATTGGATGAATGTGTTTCCTGTCCCGGAGGGAGGAGTCCTATATCTCAGAGGCTGTCCTGGAAGACTCCTAGAAAAAGAGTTACCGGTAAGTCTAACTCTGGTTTTCCACTCCACTCCATTACAGGCTAGACCTTTTGTAATGTATACACATCAACTCTTTTTATCCCCATCCTAAGCCCCATTCTCGTGATACGCCATACATGCACCCCTTTTCAAGGAACTTCAGACTAGGCCCTTTCTTAGAACTTTAGAAGTTTTGCTTGAAAACTCTTAAAAATACAGGACAATATAAAACAGTTTCTCACAGATTTTTCCATACAGAACTCTCGTTAGTCCTATCTTCAGGCTACCAGTATAAAGCCCATTCAGCACAGTCCATATTCCATCTTTGGTACCCTGATTGGGTACCCACCAAGGAAAGGTCCCCCCAAGAGCAGAATAGTTACATGCGGCTGCAGTCCTCCTTGTAATTTCCCATCCAAGACACAAGGACCCAGCTTGGTTGCCTCCCCTTGTATTTATAGCCATCACAAGGGTACACACCCAGAAGCCAGCACGTTAACCCCTTCCTGACTTCCAGGCAGCCAAATAAACAAGAACTCACTAAAACATATTTTATTCAACAAAATAGTGCTAAAGTAACTACATAAGGAAAGAACATAAGGATGTGTGTACCCCCCCAAGTAGGCACTTGCCTACAGACAGATATGAAGGGAAGGCCCTGTGAGATTCCTGCAGAAAGTGTGGGAGTTGGAGGGAGGCAGGCAAGATTCAGTGCTTTTAGGAAGTGCCAAAGTTTGATTAATGGCCTGCCTTTTGAGCAGAGCTCTGCTCCCTGCTGCCAATGTGCAGGTACGTCTAGTAACCATCATTTTATACCTCTTAGCAGCTTGTTTTTAGTTATTAGAGTTGCAAGGTCACTTTAAGATTTACAATTGTACTAGCACTGGAGAGCATGGGACTCACTTTTTATTTTACTTGTCTGCAAACATTATTTTGTCGTAGTAGCATCTCTGTTCTACTCATTTAGCCTGATAAGAAACTTCCCTGGATGGCAGGTGATGTAAAGTCTGGATGCCCAGGATCCCTCTGGATAGATTTATGGGCAAGTTTCCTGTTAAGATATTTCCTTTAGGCCTCATTTACACTTGTGGCTGCGGAGGGGTGGTAGAAACAGGAAGTTGTTTTACCACCCCCAACAACTTCCTCTTAAGCTTCAAAAGCAGCAAGTAGGGGTGCACACATGCCGTGGCCCGATACTTTGCATTATCACGCAGCAAAGATTATACCCACTGTCAACTGAATGGAGTCACTCCGCAACTGCATGCAATGTACATGGTTCCTGGTACGGCTTTTTAGGGAACAAAGCATAATGGGAACATAATGCCTCCTCACAGCCTGTAAAACACCCTATGAAAAGCAATCCACTGTGGATCGCTCATAAGAGGGTAATACAAGTGTTACTGCATTGATGTCAGCCCTGCACCCTCCCGAGAACCAACCAACAGAAAGCCCCCATCTTAAAATTCTTTACCTATCATGTTACAAAATTAGTAAAATTGTGGAAATGACCTGCTCTAGCAGGATAAAGATTCCAAATGGGGGCTCCAAGAATGTTTTTAGATGGTCAGTGTTGCAGTAGAGTTATAACCATAGATTTTCACTTACAGGTGCATTTGAGATTCTAGAAGAATAACACATTGATTGATGGGTGTTATAAAAAAGAAGTTAAACTCTTTTTGTTGCAAAAACACTGGTGCCATGGAAGTCGGATAAAACATTGTTTTATTAATGCAGGTGAACAACAGTCAAAACAGCCAACGCATTTTGGCTATCTGGCCCTAATCGTAGCTAATCCCTTTTTGCACGGATTGCACATGGAGGTTTGCAGAGACTTCCCAGGCTGAGTACTGAGTTATTGAGGCTGACCAGGCATTACACAGGATGTAGTAGCTCGGATGCACCTGTTCCAGTTCTCTTTTGTTGTATGACCACCAATTGTGTTGAACTTCATCAGAGCCCCCAAACAGTTCATATTTTTTAGTTGTCTTCGCAGGTGAAATATTTACTGGCTTTAGTATAGCTGTGTCCCCACCTCCCCCGTTGGTAGATTCACCCTCTCTATTTGTCCTGTTTACCATTATCATTAAAAGTGAAAGTAAAAGAAAATCCCACATTTTGGGTTGTCCCCAGAAAAATAATAGAGGACAAATCCTTCCAATGGGGACGATAGTTCTGGTGACCTGGGGGTCCCCAGGAGATTCCCTTAATTTGCAGGGTTCAGTTTTGGCTATGGGGCAGGAGGTGAAGGTAAATCTCCCAAATGTGATAAAGATGGCAAAAATAAACAGGGGTCACAACCCTCCCTTACTTGCCTATAGTTCTACTTTAAGCTTCATCACTCATGACACCCAATGCTTCTATTATTGTTTAAATTGTAATGTTAAGCCCTGCCAAACCTTCTCATGTATCCCCCTGTACTAATTGATCTGACCTTCAAAGATGGCATGCACTTGAAATATGAACATGAAAATCTTAACCCTTTGGTTACCCAGCACCTCAAGTGTGAATCTGTCAAAACATAACATCCTGTTGCAAACAGTTGGCACCATGAATAACAGCTGTAAAATCAACACTCGGCGGGTTGATGGTCCACTGCACCCAACACAGATAGTCAAATATGTTTAGTTTAAAAGAATTTCTATTTTTACATCATTAACCATGCCCATATGGATTCAGCTGCTTATAACAAACAACTCTGTCCTAAATGGATGTCTGTTTTGGGTGGAATGAGACAGAGCACTTCCTATGTTGAGCCCACTCTATGGTCTGCAAGCCTAGAGAGGAGCTCCCTACCGCATGCACCCAATGCAGCTATGATATGCAGTTAGCAGAAAATCTACCGCCATCCCTTGTAGGTGGCATTGATCATGATCAAATGGTAAATCCAATTAAAGGTGTTCAGTAGATTACTGGGCTGCAAGGGAAATGATGAGGAGAAGAAACAAAACTGCCTTGTGGCTACACAGCAGCTGCAGGATGCATTCTCTCACCACATTAGACTTTTTTTTAAAACAGTCCGTTTGTGCTCAGCCTGCTTATACTCAAACATATTGGGCAAACAACTATTATGCTGCATCACATAGTTTATTTGGCGCATAGTAGAATGCGTAACTGGTTTGCGCCATCATCCTCTTAGCACACTACTGCACCCCTCTATTGTGCCAAATCTTTTTCTGTACAATTATTTATTTGGCCCAAAGTTTTGTGTGAAAAGTCGCACTTGGGATTTTTTTGTACAATTGCTTGAGGTGATTGTAACCATATTAGTACTGCTTGGACCTCAAAGAAGGGGATAAACTCCAAAAGCTTGTCTTGAAAATTTGGATGTTAGTGCAAATGAAAAAAAAGTATCACGGACAGTTCTCAATTGTTTTTTTCACAATTGCCACACTAGTCACATCTTTCATTTCAAACCCTTTAAATTGAACTAATTGGTGCATCCAAAAAGCAGATTTGGTTTATCAAATTTTTGGTGCAACAAGAATTGTTTATATGGCCCATTGTCTGTTTTCCTGATAATGGCCATTTACTTAAATGTTACTTGCCTCTTCTGCCCACCGGTTTGTATATCCTGAGTGCCTTTCTGTTACTGCCCCTTGCAGATTTCTTGTTTGTGTATCCTGCCTGCAGAACTGCACAAGATAAATCAAAAAGCAAAACATATCCAAACTACATATTGTGAAACAAAAAAAAAGTGAATGGGAAATGTATATGCATTGTGCGGGATTATCATTACTTTTGCTGAGAAAGAAACTGGTTATATACTAAAACTTGGCACCAAATTTCTACCAAAATTTGTCCTAAGAAAACCAAAAGTGGAAAAACTTAAAGTGGCCACAGCAAGATTGGCTTAGTTAGGGAGACCAGTTATCCCCGTTTCCAGGGACAGTCCCCAATTTTAGGGGGCTGTTCTCAGGAAAAAAAGGTGTCTCAATTACATCCCCGGTTAGAAGAATGTGACCCTGATTGCTTTCCAGCTTTAAAAATGTTGTCCTTGGCCTTGGCAACTATGGCGTAATCTGCCTTAGCAATGTTTCTGTGATTGGCCAGGATCAGGAGGAGGGAGGGGATTGTTGCGTCTACTCCTGGCTTTGTCCATGGTTATTGATGTTGCATGCCAATTTAACAAGGTCTACTTGGTCTCTCCACTCTCAGCTTGTGTAGACTTTTTCTCTAGCAGTAAAGATATGGATTATTTTCTGCCTTGCTCTTGCTTGTGATGGTGACCTGCAGTGCACACCTGGGTCTAGAACAGATATGTCAACAATACACTAGGGTACAGGGCCAGAGCAAGGGGGTGGATGGACATCCAAGAGAAACAGCCTTGTGCACAGTGTTTTAATGTAAGGAAGTGCTTGAACAGGAGCCTTGACGGCAGGATCACTAATGGAAGGGGGGTGGGGGCTGCCTTGTGGCAAGTAAATCAGTAGCAGTAGACACCAGTGGCATTTTGTGCCATTACTATACTTAACTGGATTGTGATTGGAGAGCCCTCTGCTGGCAGTCACCTCTAAGTGCAGTCTGTGACGGGATCTGTCACCTAAGATAAGATAAGATAAGATAGATAAGAAGGACTTTATTGTCACTGTAAAAATGTTTTACGTGATTACAGTGCTACCTCTCACAATTTAAAAACAATATTTTATAAACACCTCACATAACATATTTGAAAATGTAAAATAAGCATTAAGTATTCACATCACTAAATACATCCTATTCCTTGGTCACTTGGATTAATCAGCTGAATTTAAATTTAGCTTTTATAGAGTTGTTGGCCCTCAGAAAAAGCTCTTTCTAAATCTATTTGTCCTCACCTTGATATTTCTAAAATGCCTACCTGAAGGCATTAATTCAAATTAATAATAACCAGAATGGGAAGAGTCATTCATGATTCTCTCTGCTCTACAGAGACAATGTGACATGAGCGTGTTGGTAGAAATTGTGAGGGTGTGTATACTCCTGCGCTCCCACTATGTCTGCTGCTTTAAATTTAATTTGTAGACCAGTTGTGACAGCTGCTCACACTTAGTGCTTATCTGTGAACACTATTGATAACTTGTGTGTAAGGCTCCTTTCACACTAGCGGAGCCCATTTCGATGGGCTCCGCTGCTCAGCAGGGATCCGCCCGTTTATCCCCGCTGAGCCGGCGGATGACAGGACAGTCTCTGCACAATCAAATCAAATAACACAGAGGACCCCTAGAGGTGGATCCGGAATATAACCTCACAAAGAAACCTCAGGCGACAGGCTAGAGCACTTAGAGGTGACACAAGAGGAGAAACTTACTATTGCCACTCCAAAGTACAGCACAAAGTCTATATCCTGGTGAAGGGAATCTCACAAGCACTAGAAGAAAGTCACAATCTGAACTGCACCTATTTATTTTTTGGAATATATATATATATATATATATATATATATATATATATATATATATAAACAGCATTTATTTATTTTTTATTGTTCATTTATTGTATCACTTAATCCTTTGTATCACTTCACTTATGTTGGGTGTCCAGCCTTCAGACACAGCTATTTCTCTATAATCCCTATATATGATTTCTTGTATATGAATGTTTTGAGGTTTATTAACAATTAGATTCTGCACTTAATTTTTCTCACATATAAGTTCAGTCGTGCAACACAGCAAACGTTTTTTTGGCAAACCATCAATCCTAGTTATTTTACACATATAAATTATATGCACAATTGTTGCATGAAGGAGATTATGATGAATTAAGGATAATCATCCAGTCACAATTTTAATTGTTTTGGTTCTGCTAGCCCAAGTATTGATAGCGCTTCACTACCCTTACACACATGAGCGTGTTGGTAATTACCTGTGCAGAGAGAGAAAGTGGGGTGCTGTAGAGGTGGCATGCTCCAACTGATGCCACACACTCCTGCCCATCATAAAAGTATATGGTGCCTTCAGCAGCTGTACGGGTGCTACCACTGGAGATGTGGGGAGGGAACTCGCCAGCAATGCCATGCCAAGGTCCAGTAAATACAGTTCAAGGGGGAATTTGTGCTGGAGGTGATTTTGTCATTGGGTAGGGTTTGGGTGTTGTAATGGATGGAGGGAGGAATTTTTGTTTGGGAGGCAGTCTGTGCTTTACTTTTGGCCTCTACACACTACATGTTATGCAACCTTGACCTAGAGCAAAGCATGTTCAGGTATTATTAAACCATACAGCTTTAAGCCTCTCCCACAGTTAGGAGAATTTGGCCACAACAACCATGTGGTGTAGCATGCTTTGCATGTCGCTATTATCCCCACCCCTTGCTCTGCCCCTGGCCCATTACTATAAAAGGTGTGGTCAGTAGCTCATCCCAAGATTTCATTTTGAAAATATGCTCACCTTAGGTTTGGTAAAACTGTGTGTTATAAAATGTAACTACAACCAAAACTATTTTCTTTGTTGTTGGTATAGTTGAGAAAGGTTAGAACCCCTGTCAGGTTTTTATTACTGTCTTTGACCCCACTAGGAAGGTTCACTTCATTATCCTAATGACTGCTTTCCTAGGAAAGAAAGTAAAGTCTGCCATACACAGCTTGAATTTCAGCCAATTCACGACGAACTGGCCAAAATTTGAGCTATGACCCCTGTCAGCATCATCTGGCTTGACAAAAGTCAACTGAAAAATTGACTTTTGACAAGGAACCAAGTGGAATATTGTTGGGTGAACAGTGCCTGCAAATGCAGATGCAGGTATAGGCACTGTTTGGGTATTCTTACAGCCACTGGAGCAAGCTGTCAGAATACAGTAGCCGGCAGGAGCAAATCTTCAACATGGGTTGTTTAGTGTAGATGGAGGAATCCATTAGATTTCTTTCATTTAGCCCACAGGCTTAATAGTCTAATGTGTAAAAACACATGGGAAATGAGTGGGACTTTAAATGAAGCGAAGTGGTGGATAATAAGTGGATTGATGGATTATAGTGAAATTCATTGTTTATTGGTAGACACGTAGCAGAAATATACATCATTACAATTCATCTTGGAATCAATATTAGATATTAATTGGTAAAGGTAGTACCATAAAATTAGAGTAATACATCATACATGGCCCCAATCCATCAATAACAATTTAATTTATATACATGTATAAATACAGCCAAAATGTTGCAATCTAGCCTGTGACCCCCATTAACCCTAGAGAAATTGGTCAATAAAGGTTGTAATGTCCATAGACCTGATTTGAGGTAGATAACACATGGGGAGAGAGGCTCTACGCGTTTCGTACCAGGCTTAACGGAAAAAAACAATAAGTGTTTGACAAACTTTAGGGAAGATATAACAAAAAAAATCTGTAATTGGGAGGCAACTGTTTCAGTGATAGCTGTCAAAGGTGGGTTTTACCTTCACTTCGTTTTCTTTCATTTCCAGTTGTGTTTTTGAGTGAGGAATTGCTGGGAAATCCCCCCTACAGGTACACTGGTAGAAATAAAAACCTGAAAGAAGCTTCAACACTTTGCTGCTCTATTTTAACCCGAAACAACTTTTTGGCTGGTGTTCCACTTCAAATAAGAGAAAATAGGAACATTCCTTTTGAAGAAGTTAAGGTGATTAAATAAATCTTATTAGAAGTTCAGATTTACAGATTTACTCTTTGATCACTTCAAAAAGCAGTCTAAAGTACTATATGCATGTAGCATTCAACTTTCTGCTAGAACAGAAAAGTGAAAATCATATCAAAATGACGTTTTTTCACAGCTGAAATGTGGATGTCTGCTGTTAGTTTTCCACTTCAGCTTGATGAATCTGTTCATGTGACACATCCTTCATGATTAACTATTTTTGCAGTAAAAAGAGCGTTTATGAAAACCATTACTTTCAAAGGCCATATGAAGTGTGAACATATCTATTAAAAAGTGGAGGGGTATTTTATTTTTTGAAAATATTCAAATATGAATGTCAGTATACCAACAAGGGGAGCTTCTGTTTTTACTGGTAGTAGTTACAAATGGTTAGTTCCCTGTTGAAGGGATGAAAGTTTCCCAGATTTTTTTCCTTAACAAGCCACAAAAAGCCAGCACTTCTGAAGTTTCGCAATGCAAGTTTAATTCTTCATAGCAAGTTCAGATTAAAAAACATACAAGTGCTAACACGTTTCAGCCAATCCTGGCCTTAGTTGTAGTCCTAACACTAGATCCTCTATTACCTAGCCCTTTGTTGGGAACTTTTAAACATTACCAAAAATAATAGTTTACAATACACTGACAGTGGTTCTAACACTTTCCCCATTGTACTGAAAAAAAGGGTCTGTATCCCCACTGGAGAAATTCAGAAAACTTCCTGTCCAGACAGGAAATCTCCCAAAAGGGGACACGGAACTCAAATAAAATCTTGGAAATGGTGTTATCATTTTCCCATTCTGTCCAAAATATAACAAAAAAATTGTTAAAGAGGAGTTCCATACATATTTTTCACTCCTCGCCATGCACCACTAATGTGCATCCTTAAAATGAATTGGCAATGTATTATTTTTTTTCTGTTCACTTACCTGATTTATGCCTATATCTAATTTCACTTCTTCCTTTAGGGGGCATGGTGTGGTACGTCATTTCTGGGCTGGATTTGCATTGGCTCCTAGGAGATCTTGGTCAGCTTGACATGGCACTGCTCCCATAACATTTAACATTGGCATCTATGGAAAATCTGGGTCAGCTTGACATGGCACGGCTCCAGTAAAATTTAACATTGGCATCTATGGGAAATCTTGGTCAGCTTGACATGGCACTGATCCAGTGGCATGTCAAGCTGACCAAGATTTCCCATAGAAGCCAATGTTAAAAGTTACTGGAGCCGTGCCATGTCTAGCTGACCAAGATTGCACCACACTGCACATGTACGAGATCGGCAGGTGCATGAGTAGCCAGCATGCACAAAATCCAGGACGAAGGACACTGCAGCTTCAGATGCCCACACTGGAGATGGCCGTGCTGTGTAGGAACTTCACAAAGTAAGAAAACAATGCTGCACAAATATAACTGGGCATAGTTTACAGCATACCTTTTGTTACATTGTACGAGGCATGAGTATTCTTTGGGTATTTTTATCTTAAAAGTCATATTTTGGCTGGAACTCCACTTTAAGAGTTGGGTTTTAACAGCATTTGGCCCACATGGCTCCAGGAACACTGCTCAGAACTACATATACTGTAGAATATGGCAAACGTCGTTCCTCCATAGGTGACACAGACATCAGAAACAAATTTGTGTCCTTATGAATTTCTCCCACTGGGGTTCAGAGAGGTTGAACTCATTTGTTAGTCTATATATCTTTCACTTTCTAATGTTAAAGGGTTAGCTGCGGTTGTAAAGGAATTCCATGAAGATAGACATTTTCTTAAGGCTGATCTCATTTCCCCTGAAGTACATGTTCACTCTAAAAAAATGCTGCTGAGCCAAGAAATGCCTGGCCTCTTTTGATCAAAGAAAAGTGTCCTCATTTGGTCATAGTCACGTGCAATGTGAATTTCAAAACAATGCATGAGTTGACTGAGAGATCAAGACTGATGCATGGAACTATAAGCCTGATGCAAGGGTGACTCATTTTCCTTGAAACATCAAGAAAACCAGATGAAAGGAGTATAGAGAAGACACTCCTGTGCAATAGTAATATGTCTAAAAAAATTGTCTCTTGTTTTTTTAATCAAAGACCTTTTGAAGAATTAAAACATACCGTATTTCATTTTTTTATCCCAGTAGATCCTTAGAAATTAAGATGTCTACTTCCCCAGAATGAGCCAAAAATCTAAGTTCCTTATATATTCTTGAGAAGAAATCGCTAGGATACGGAAATATTGTTTCATGATCCTCTAGTGTACTTTCCATAGAATTAGACACCTCACAGTCTAGATATATAGTTAAGCTATCAGCCAATAACTGGCAAGACCTTGGAGGGCTAGACCTTCCACTGGGATTCATACCTTGCCACCTGCCATACCTGTTTTGGAAAGAAATACTCTTTAAAGAGATTTTCTATGTTTTAAAGAGATGCATGCAATGACAATTCCATGTTTACTCAGGGACAGATTTCTGCATAGCAAACTTAGACCTATGGCCTAGGACAGCAGGGCTCTCACATGCAAAATAAAATGCATACTGCCAACTTGCCTGCTAGACGTGGCATAAAGCTTGTTCTATTAGGATTTTGGAACTAAGATGGCGTGACTTAGCACTGGCAAGATCATTTACTGCATACAAGCATATCTAAAGTCAAAATCAAACATGTAGCTTACCAGTCCTTAGATGTGGTAGCGACATTTCCTTTTTTGCAACTGGTGAGCTTGCAAATAACACACTTCGGGGGAAATTTACTAAAACTGGTGCACACAAAAACTAGTGAAGCTCTGCACAGAAACGAATCAGCTTCCAGATTTTACTGTCAAAGCTTAACTGAACAACTGAAGCTGATTGGCTAGCGTGCACGGCTACGCTAGATTCTGAATGCTACAGATTTATTAACTCTCCTCTTTCCTGTCTCTTCATGTCTACACAATGCTTCTCCATCGTGTCTATGGGAGGAGTCTTGGTTGTCACACATTTCTGGTGGATTGATGAAATTAGTAGTTTATGCAAGAACGATAATGTACTTTATGCTTTCTTTAGAGCTTACTGAAAATAACAAGGATACTGCATTTCTGGCAAGACCAACAAGAATTTTCTGTACTTGCTGAAAATGTTCTTAGCCTGAAAAATTAAAACGAATGCAGCTAATGACTGGTAAGCTACAATACATATACTTATTTGAATTTAGATATGCTTTAAATATATAACACAGGCAGGACTGAGGCAAGACATGTGGGCAGCATGCCTTCAGTCCTAGGTTCCATCGCTAGATGGGTGGGACTTTAAATGAGGTGCATACAGAATGCACCTCCATCCCGGGTTCATATCAAAAAGAAAAACAAGGTCCATAAAGACATGGATGAGCGAGTTTGGGATGGAGAAATTCGACTGGCCTGTACAGAGTCCTGATCTCAACCAGACAGAACACCTTTGGGATGAATTAGAGCAGAGACTATGAGTCAGGCCTTCTCGTCCACATCTGTGCCTGACCTCACAAATGCAGACCAATTTGATGCAGTGTGCAGCGTCTGAGCACTGACAGGCTGACCCCCACCCCTTCAACCTCTGCAGCAATGCTGGCAGCATTCATACATCTATTTCCCAAATACAATCTATGGATATGATGCTGAGCACGTGCACTCAACTCCTATGGTTGACCATGGCGAGGCCTGTTCTGAGTGGAACCTGTCCTGTTAAACCGCTGTATGGTCTTGGCCACCGTGCTGCAGCTCAGTTTCAGGGTCTTGGCAATCTTCTTATAGCCTTGGCCATCTTTATGTAGAGCAACAATTCTTTTTTTCAGATCCTCAGAGAGTTAATTGCTATGAGGTGCCATGTTAAACTTCCAGTGACCAGTATGAGGGAGTGAGAGCGATAACACCAAATTTAACACACCTGCTCCCTATTCACACCTGAGACCTTGTAACACTAATGAGTCACATGACTACGGGGAGGGAAAATGGCTAATCGGGGCCCAATTTGGACATTTTCACTTAGGGGTGTATTCACTTTTGTTGCCAGTGGTTTAGACATTAATGGCTGTGTGTTGAGTTATTTTGAGGGGACAGCAAATTTACACTGTTATACAAGCTGTACACTCACTACTTTGCATTGTAGCAAAGTGTAATTTCTTCAGTGTTGTCACATGAAAAGATATAATAAAATATTTACAAAAATGTGAGGGGTGTACTCACTTTTATGAGATACTGTATATATAGCATATACATTTGCAAGTCATATTGCAATTTAATGTTAAATTACCTTTCCTTTTCAAACTCTAGCGCTGTACTTTTCTGTAAGATGCAATGCAATATGGCAACCTGAAGGTGTTATGTTCACAGATGATGTACAGAACGCCCCCTTGGAAATGTAATTTCCTGCTTGTGTAATAGGTTTACTGATTGTCCCAGAAGCCTGAATGGATACAAATCAGATTTTTGGCTTCCCCTGCAAAAAAAATGGCATTTTTGGTGAGATACCTCCAAAGTGAAATCACATCTTAAGGGACGCAGACCCTGCAATTTTCCTCATTAGAGCCCTGCAAGTGCTGGTTGAAGTTGGTTGATAATTATGAAATTCATTTTGCACATAAACACAGGCAAACAAGCAGCTATTTCTAGTAACAAAAGTAACAAAAGGTAGGAATCTGCAAATAGGTTTGCTAAAATCCTTGCAATTAAGTAGATCACCCAGAGGGGAATGTTTTTTTCTCAACAAAAGTAGAGTTACCCTTTAAGCTTTTCAAAGGTGTCAATCTGGAATGTATACAATGATTAGTTATTATTATCATTCATATTAATAATAATAATTATTCATAAAGCATTAACGTGTCCTGCAATACTGTAGAAAGTGATACCAACAGATACATAATTGGAGCAAAACAATAGACAGAGTGATACCTGAAATACAGCAAAACATTCATGATGTGGGTGGTGGCTCTTGGTGTATATTTTTATTATTATTATACAGTATTTATATAGCGCCGACAGTTTGCGCAGCGCTTTACAATATTAGGGCAGACAGTACAATACTATACAATTCAATACAGGAGGAATCAGAGGGCCCTGCTCGGTAGAGCTTACAATCTAGCAATCAAGTGTTTCTTGGGCAGTTTTCTATGATCAGTCTACAGCAGGGGTAGGCAACCTGCGGCCCTCCAGCTGTTGTAGAACTACATTTCCCATGAGGCATTGCAAGGCGATGGGTACAATTACTCCCAGAGGCATAATGGGACTTGTAGTTTTGCAACAGCTGGAGGGTCGCAGGTTGCCTACCCATGGTCTACAGTAGAGCTGCATGATTCTGGCCAAAATGAGAATCACAATTTTTTTGCTTAGAATAAAGATCACGATTCTCTCACGATTCTCGCGGCGTAATATATTAAATATACAAAAAAAATGGGCTAACAGCACTGTTTAGGTTTTTGAAAGGGGTAATTTTTCCAAAAAAATTGCGCTTAAAAGTCTGCTGCGCAAACAGCGTGTGACATAAAATATTGCAACAACCGCCATCTTATTCTCTAGGGTCTCTGCCAAAAAAATATATATAATGTTTGGGGGTTCTAAGTCATTTTCTAGCACAAAATAATGGATTTTTATTTGTAAACAGCAAGTGTCAGGAAAGATTTAGTCTTCAAATGGTTAAACCAAACAACTATAGAAGGGGAGTTCACTCAGAGTTCAATGTCTTTAAAGTAAAATTACTTTGTAACTCTTATCAGTGATGACTCAGAAGTTGGCTGTCTGCCCAGACTTGGCTCTCTCCCCTGAGACTCAAGCAGCTCTGACTTCAAAAGACTTCAGGCACTTTTATTACTGTCAAATCACGCTGATTCGCCCCCCAAGTCAGACCCCTTTAACTGCACTGAAAATCGCGGTAATGCCCGATGGAGATCGCAGGGGGGGGGGTAGATCGAGATCGCGATCTTAATACGATTAATTGTGCAGCTCTAGTCTACAGTATAGCAATTAAGATCGTTATATAGCTTTGTGCTAATAACAGATTCTGCAATGCATAAACTCTTGGATATGTGGGGTCAATTGGCAGATGACCTATTTTATCTTTAAGAAAACATAATAAAATGTTTAGAGAGCTAAATAACTTCCTGAAGTGTTTATGAGTGGAAAAATGTCTGTTCAGAGTACAACTTCCATCTTCTCTGCCTATGGAGTCACTGCCATGATACATGGCAACTGTTATTGGTGATCCAACGCCACACTGAACTGAGGTTTCAATTTTTCTGGCTAATGTGTGTAAGTAGCACTGGTAAACTTGATCTGTGAAAAATGGGAGCAGATCCCTAAAGTTGCTCTCCTGTTTTTTTCTGTCCTACATATAATTTTATAATGATTAAAATACATTGAAGATTTGGCATTTAGGTGACAAACTGAAGTTATTCAAGTATGTGCAGTCTGCTATGTAACAGAAGAACAACATTTCACATCATACAGTCTTGTTCTCATGTTGTCTGTCTGTTGCCTTTACAGCCAGCTCTGCAATAAATCCAGACGTGAGCTTAGATTACTTGACAGCAAAAGCATTACAGTGGATCATCTGATATTAATTACAGAGGAATCTGAAGAGAACAGAATATAAACTAAAACAGGCAAATCTATTTCTTTAATAAGGAAACCGAATCCAATATTACTGCAGCTCCATCAGCATATTTATGGTGGTTGCCATGATTCTATCATTTTACTATGTTACCTATTTTCAATCACATCACGATGAAGAGGAATTGACCATAATAATCTTAAACAGCATTGGCACATAAGGTAAATGAATGTCTTTGGACATATAAAACATTGAGTTTATTAATGTATTTTTTTAATAGTCATGGATACACAAACATCTTAACTTGAAACAAAATTTTGCAAGAAACATATCAATGTGTCCCTACTACCATTTTTTTCCTAATAACATGAAACATCTGGATATGCTTTTTCAAAACATTTTTCGGCAGAGAAATAATGGTGTCAAATGCTGATAAGTACCAGATGGTCAGTTCAAAAGCTATTCACATACAGTGCATTTCTGGCCAGGAGAGCACATGGTGACCTGATGAGAAATGCATAAGTCATCAGGATCAGGCATTTGCAGTCAACACTGGCGACTGTCCAAATATGGCACTGTTCAGGTAAAATGTATCATTTTTAGTGCAGTTGTCACTCATCGGGTACATCTGGATGCAAAGCTGTGTCCGTATGTTTGGAAGCTGCAGTAAGCACTGTATAGAACAACTTTTGAACTTTGGTGTAGCGCCAAGATATAAAATATATAAACTATATGTGCAATAATAGGCATAAAAATAAGCAAAAGAACTGATGCAAAAATGAAAAGCACAAAAGTCCAAAGGTGACAGAAAATGAGTCCCACAATGTATATAATTGGTGACAATACACTTGATACAGCAACGCCAAGTATTCCTGAAGATGCTTCTCAAAAAGGTGCTCAGATGACCAGCCACCAACATCAAGTGAATTCAAAACTCACCCGAGCAAATGGCTACCATTAGAGCAGCATATGTGCATGAGAATGTACGGAAATCCCTCAGGAATCAGTACGGCAACTCACCTCCAATGGCACCACCATGCACTCCAACTACCACAAGCCAGCTCTTCTTGCAGTTAGTGGATAAATTCATCTTGTTCCTTAAGCTGCAGCTTCAGGATTGAGCATTCATCTTTCATTATATCCAGACAGGATTGACCCCCTGCTAGAGTAGGTCAGTCAGCGCTTTCCCCTAAGGCACAAGTGTCAAACTGGTGGCCCTCCAGCTGTTGCGGAACTACAAATCCCATGAGGTGTTGCAAGGCTGACAATTACAGGCATGACTCCCACAGGCAGAGGGTAGTTTCGCAACAGCTGGAGGGCCGCCAGTTTGACACACCTGCCCTAAGAGGTTAACCATCCAAGTTAACCACGCTCCTTCCTCCTCACCCCGGTCAGGGATTTCATAGTATCAAAAAGGATTTGATCCTTCCTGATCCCCCAAGAGGTTATCGGATATTACTTGGATCAACTTCACCTATAAATGTTAGTATCCAGTTATATTATGTACATATAGAAAATAATTCAGGCCTTTTTTAAAGTAATCTACTGAGTTGGCCAGAATCAGCTCTAGAGGGAGTCTATTCCACATTCTCACAGCTTTTACTGTGAAGAAACCTTTCCTTATTTGGAGATTAAATCTCTTTTCCTCCAGACATAAAGAGTGCCCCCTTGTCCTCTGTGATGACCTTAAAGTAAATAACTCAACACCAAGTTCACTATATGCACCACTTATGTATTTGTACATGTTGATCATATCCCCTCTTAATCTCCTCTTCTCAAGAGAGAATAAATTCAGTTCCTCTAATCTTTCCTCATAGCTGACCTCCTCCATGCCTGTTATCCGTTTGGTTGCCCTTCTCTACACTTTCTCCAGTTACCCAATATCCTTTTTGTGAACTGGTGCCCAAAACTAAACTGCATATTCTAGATGAGGTTTTACTAATGATTTGTACAGGGGTAAAATTATGTCTCTCTCTCTTTGGACTGGAGTCTATACCTCTCTTAGTAGAAAAAAAGGATTTTGCTTGCTTTGGAAACTGCTGCTTGGCATTGCATTTCATTAGCTTTTTGATCTACCAGAACACCCAGATCCTTCTCCATCATTGATTCCCCAAGTTGCACTCCCCCTAGTATGTATGGTGCATGCATATTCTTAGCCCCCAAGTCCATAACTTTATATTTATCAACATTAAACCTCATTTGCCCCATAGTTGGCCAATTAAAGATTGCATTGAGGTGGGCTTGTAAGTTGGAGATGTCCTGTAAGGATGTTATTTCATAGCAAAACTTTGAGTCATCTGCAAACACCGAAATGGTACTTTTAATCCCAGACCCTATATCATTTATATATACTGTATATTAAAAAGTAAAGTAGCACAGTGTGAGATGATTGTAGCCATATTGGTGCACTTGCAACAGAAACAATTGAGTAATGTTCGTGATACTTTTTTTTATTTGCACTAACATCCACATTTTTAGGACAAGCTTTCAGGGTGTACCCCCTTCTTCAAAGTACAAGCAGTACTAATACGCAAAGTTTAAGCAGATTAATAATAAGGCAATCTCAGAGGAAACAAAATACACAAACAAATGTACGCAGCTTGGATAGTTAGTAAGATAAGGCAGAGAGAGAGAGTTATGGACTGGAATGGGGGGATCAAAGATGTATGAGTAGTCCTAAAATTGTTGGATAGTGATTTAAAAAACTGAGATCCATATTTAGTCCATTATTTTTTGTGTCAAATTATAATTCTTAGTTTAACTGTTTTCCTTTCCTGAGTAGTTTTCAAATTCCCTTTAGAACTAAAACATTCATGTCTTCCAGGGGTGTTGCTAGGTGGGAAAAAAACCGAAGTTAGATATGATAACCCCTCCCACATTTTAAAGCAAGTCCAGCCCAAGCCCGGCATCATGGGGGGGGGGGGTTAGGCTCACCTGCTGGTTGCTGCCTGGCTGGGCTGGGCTGCAGCCTGTTCCAGTGCTGTCCGGCGTGCCTCAGTAACAGCACACTGAGTCTGAGCTGAGGGCTCACTTGAGCTGGCTGATCAGTGCCCATCAATGCAGCGTTATGAGTGCCTATCAGTGCAGCCTGATCAGTGCCCATCAGTGCAGCCTGATCAGTGCCCATCAGTGCAGCCTGATCAGTGCCCATCAATGCAGCCTGATCAGTGCCCATCAATGCAGCCTCACCAGTGCCCATCAATGCATCCTCACCATTCCTCTTTAAAACAGCCTCACCAGTGCCCATCAATGCAGCCTCACCAGCGCCCATCAGTGCAGCCTCACCAGTGCCCATCAATGCAGCCTCACCAGTGCCCATCAATGTAGCCTCATCAGTGCCCATCAATGCAGCCTGATAAGTGTCCATCAGTGCAGCCTTACCTGTGCCCATCAATGCAGCCTGATTAGTGCCCATCAATGCAGCCTCACCAGTGCCCATCAGTGCAGCCTGATCAGTGCCCATCAATGCAGCTTCACCAATGTCCATCAATGCAGCCTCACCAGTGCCCATCAATGCAGCCTCATCAGTGCCCATCAACTCAGCCTCACCAATGCCCATCAATGCAACCTCAACAGTGCCCATCAATGCAGCCTCATCAGTGCCCATCAGCTCAGCCTCACCAGTGCCCATCAATGCAGCCTGATCTGTGCCAATCAGTGCAGCCTTACCCGTACCCATCAATGCAGCCTGATCAGTGCCCATCAGCTCAGCCTTACCTGTGCCCATCAATGCAGCCTCACCAGTGCCCATCAGCGCAGCCTTGCCAGTGCCTACCAATGCTGCCTCATCAGTGCCCAACAACAAGGCAGCCTCATCAGTGCCCCACAATGCAGCCTCACCAGTGCCCATTAGCGCAGCCTCACCTGTGGCCATCAATGCAGCCTGATCAGTGCCCATCAGCACAGCCTCGCCAGTGCCCATCAATGCAGCCTTGCCAGTGCCCATGAATGCAGCTTTGCCAGTGCCCATCAGCACAGCCTCCCCAGTGCCCATTAGCGCAGCCTTGCCAGTGCATGCCATGGAGAGGTGAGAGCCACCAGCCACTGTTTTACACAGAGCGGGGATCTTCCGTTTACCCGGTGCGGTGTCACACTAAGTCCCGCCTCCTGGACCAGCTGTCCAGCTTCTATGATGGACGTCACACGTCCCGGCATTGGACCAGTGTGGCGTCTATCATAGATACCGGTCCAGGAGGCAGGACTTCTATGTCACTTGGCCGCGCAGGCCCTAGATAGCCCTGAGTTTCTGGCCAACCCAAGGCCTTGGGGCTAATGATGGTAAATAGGCAATATTGGACCCAGGGGTTTTTGGTGGCCTACTCGGGGCTATAGCCCCGGTCAGCACCCCCCTCCCGATGCCACTGTCCATAGTGTGGTCTGGTTCTGAGAAATGATGTCCCACAGGTGTGCAGAAATCATCCTCCCTGTGTTCTTTAATGGTGTATTTGTGTAAGTTAATTTGTGTTTTAATTTCTGTCCTGTTTAACCAGTGTAAGATATTTGGCTGCATTGTTTGCAATGAACAAAGTACACATTACTGAAGGTACAAGTTTATAATCCTGTAATACTGAAGGCCCTTTTGTGTGTGAGACACTTTTTAATTGATTGATTTGGATGCACTGTTTGCAGCAGTTTTTGTTGCAAGGCTTGGTTCCTTTTATTTGTGAATTCATAATCAGAATGAAGTTTCCTGCTAAATAATCTATGTCTGAGGCTGGGTGGTTTCTGGAAAGCCAGCATTGGGGGTTGTTGGAAAATTTCTTTTAGTGTTTTATCCTCTGTTATGATGGTGACCAATATGCGAAGAAATGTCGCTACAAACCTCCCCCTGCAGTCCAAAGCACAAAATGGGTGCCGGCATTCAAAAAAGCTCATACAAGCTAGTAGAAGCAAATCGGAAGACAAAAGGTATAAACACTGCACACTGAAGCCCAGCCACTATGCAAACAGGTGAAGCTATGGCTTCAGGCTAAGCTCCTCCTGACTACACTCCTCTGACATGTTTTGCCCCACTCATGGGGCTTACTCATAGAGACCGCAATAATTAAGCCCCATGGGTGGGACAAAACATGTTAGAGGAGTGTAGTCAGAAGGAGCTAGGAGGAGCTTAGGCTGAAGCCATATCTGCACCTGTGTGTATAGTGGCTGTGGTGCAGCATTTCTACCTTCTGTCTTCTGATTTGCTTCTGCTACTCTGTTATGATGGGTTGCAAATCTTTGATTATCTGTCTTATTCCTTCTAGTGTTGGGTTGTATGTAGTTACTAGCTAGAGGTATATGGCCATTTGTTTTTTTCTCTGATAGAAATAGTCCCCTCCAGGCCCCATGAGAGACTACATTAGAGTGTCACTGAACAATAATAAAAATAAACAATATTATATTAATAGCACTTTGAGGGTACTGGAACTAGCTGCTTGTCCTCCTGAGGATGGCTGTTGGTCCTGATTCCTGGCTGCTGGTCCTGGGGCCTGGCTTTTTGGTCTAGGTCCTGGCTTCTGAGGCTGGACTGCTGGTCCTGGGGTCTGGCTGCTGGTCATGGGGTCTGGCTGCTGGGGCCTGGGGTTAGGCTGCTGGCCCTGGGGCCTTGCTGCTGGGGCCAAGGGTCTGGCGCTTTGAGTCTGGCTGCAGGTCCTGGGGTCTGGTTGCTGGGGCCCGGCTGCTAGGGTCTGGCTGCTGGTGCCAAGAGTCTGGCTGCTAGGGCCTGGGGTCTGGGTGCTTCGGCCTGGCTGCTGGTCCTGGGGGCTTGCTGCTGGAATCTGGCTGCTGGGCCTGGGGTCTGGCTGCTGGTCCTGGAGGCTGGCTACTTGTCCTGGGGTCTGGCTACAGGTCCTGGGGCCTGACTGCTGGTCCTGGGGGCTGGATGCTGGTCTTGGGGCTGGATGCTGGTCTTGGGGCTGGCTGCCGGTCCTGGGGCTGGCTACTGATCCTGAGGCTGGCTACTGGTCCTGGGGCTGGCTGCTGGTCCTGGGGGGCTGGTTGTTGGTCCTGGGATCTGGCTGCTGGTCCTGGGGCTGGCTGCTGGTCCTGGGGACTGGCTACTGGTCCTGGGGACTGGCTACTGGTCCTTGGGCTGGCTACTGGTCCTGGGGGCTGGCTAATAGTCCTCGGATCTGGCTGCTGGTCCTGTGGCTGGCTACTGGTCCTTGGGCTGGCTACTGGTCTTGAGGCTGGCTACTGGTCCTGGGGGGCTGGCTACTGGTCCTGTGGCTAGCTACTGGTCCTCGGGCTGGCTACTAGTCCTGGGGGCTGGCTGCTGGTCCTGGGGGCTGACTGCTGGTCTTGTGGCTGGCTACTGGTCCTGGGGCTGGCTACTAGTCATGGGGGCTGGCTACTGGTCCTGGGGCTGGCTACCGGTCCTGGGGCTGGCTACCGGTCCTGGGGCTGGCTGCTGGTCCTGGGGGCTGACTGCTGGACATGCGGCTGGCCACTGGTCCTTGGGCTGGTTACTGATCCTGGGGGCTGGCTGCTGTTCCTGGAGCTGGCTACTGGTCCTGGGGGCTGGCTGCTGGTCCTGGGGCTGGCTACTGGGGCTGGCTACTGGTCTTGAGGGCTGACTGCTCATCCTGGGGCTAGCTACTGAGGCTGGCTACTGGTCCTGGGGCTGGCTACTGGTCCTGGGGCTGGCTACTGGTCCTGGGGCTGGCTACTGGTCCTGGGGCTGGCTACTGGTCATGGGGGCTGGCTACTGGCCCTGAGGGCTAACTGCTGGTCCTACGGCTGGCTACTGGTCATGGGGGCTAGCTACTGGTCCTGGGGCTGGCTGCTGGTCCTGGGGTTACTGAGCAATCCCAGTCAGAGGAATCCCTCAGAAAGAAGAGGGGTGGGCGGAGGCACAGAGAAGACAGAGCGCCACTA
>BLSH010408053.1:539415-554716 GCA_018402905.1 Glandirana rugosa
ATTAACCTGTCTTACGAAAGATTTGGATGTGAAGGACTAGCAACTTGAATACAGTTGACCAAATCTTTCCCGTTAGTCTCGCCGTGACGTTGAGAGACGAAAAAGGGTGCATAGATCATATTAAAGACTTTCTCGACGTCGGGAATTCCGTCACCAAAAGTTGAGGTCAGGAGTCCTGGGTGCTTGTCCGGTCCAAACGTCCTATTGACTTTATGTAGTGTCCACTATAGTAAACGACGAGTCACTAACGTCATAAGATCAAACGTAGAGGGGTTCCATTATGAATTTTAGACCGGACAACGTGGGTCCTGAGGACTGGAGTTGAAAACCACTGCCTTAAGGGCTGCAGCTCTTTCAGAAATTATACTAGATACGTGGGAAAAAGCAGAGAGTTGCAGTGCCGCTCTGATTGCCCTTTCTAAACCAGTTGACATAAGTTCAACGATCAGGAAGTGTAGGTTTAGAAAGCATTCTGTCCAATTAATTTTTTTTTTTAAAGGGAGACTGTGTCTCACTGTATTGTCCAGGCTGCTCTACACTGGCTATTCACAGGCGCGATCCCACTACTGTTAAGCATGGGGGTATTGACCTGCTCCGTTTCCAACCTGGGCCGGTTCACCCCTCCTTAGGACAACCTGGTGGCCCCAGGCTCCCCTAGAGCCACCATCAGTCCACTTAATTTTGAACTTACTGAGTCCACCACCAACACTTGGAAGTGCCAGAACCTCATCCCAAGCCATTAAACAAGACAACTAAAAAGTGGACAATATCATCTGTATACTGGGCTACCAGGGTCTGTCAAATTTCAATTTAAACCATACTAGCAGGGACTGAGCATTATAGTTTCCTTATTGGACTAGCGGGGACCAGTACCAGTGGTACGAATTACTTTTTACCAATTCCATTGTATTTTTAATTTTCAGCTGGGTAGCAAGGACTGGGCAGCATTTTCTACTGTAAATGTTACTTATTTCTACTGTTTTCAATAGCCGTTTTCAGAGAGAAAACCCCTGGCACATACCCATGCATCTTCTCAGCCAAAAGTGATTGATTGGTAATTATTAAATTGTGTAATTGCTTGTTGTATTTCATCCACAGGTTGCCATAGAGGACAATGGATTTCTTTAACATGCTTTACACATGAATGGAGACTGGAGGAAATCACATAGGATGATTCTATAACCTAATATTTATTAATTTATTTTAGGTACTTATATAGCGCCGTAAATTCACGCAGCGCTTTACATATACATTGTGCATTCAATATGTGAAATACACTTGCCTCATTAATAACTCAATGCAGCTGCTATTCCGAAACGTTGAATTGTGTATACTTCAGAAAAGGCCCACAGGATTGATCACTGTGTGCAAATAGCGCTTGCAATGTTAAACAATTACTTTAAATAATGTGCAAATATTCAATGCTCCAATAAAGTCTTGAAACAAATAATCACAAGTCCTAAAACAAAAAAATATATACTGTATTTTTTTAAAATAAAAGTGCTCAGTCCCAAAACAATTTATGATGTGCAATTGGCAAGTCTTCGACATGTAATAAAGTGCCTTGCGCTCTTTTCAACAACAAAGTGCCACCGAATCACCGCATAAGTGATATAGGGTCCCACTCACCAGATGGTGTTGACCCTCTTGTTATATAACAGAGAGGAGTCTAAGATCATTTTGGTGGTCTCTCATAGACCGGGGGTGTCCTCAGTTTGTTCTCCAGTATCCTCTCCCCACAGCAGTATCTCCAATAGCAAAGTTAGTTGGTTCTGGAGAAAAAAGAGAAGGATGGGCTTCTCATAGTGTAAAAATGTTTCCAGATTATTTACGTAATTCATAGCTAATGTACATTCAACAAAAGTTGAGCACTTTTATTTTAAAAAAATATATATTTATTGTTTTTGTTTTATAACATTTGATTATTTCTTTCAAGACTTTATTGGAGCTTTGACTATTTACATGTTATTCAAAGTAATTGTTTGACATTGCAAGCACTATTTGAACACAGGGATCAATCCTGTGGGCTGATCCTTTATCCTGACCACATTTTTTTCCATCAGTAATTAACCACTTCCTTACTGGGCCCTTAACCCCCCCCTTCTGCCCGGACCAATTTTCAGTTTTCAGCGCTGTCACTCTTTGAATGACAATTGCACGGTCCTGTGACGTTGTACCCAAACAAACTTGGGGTCCTTTTTTCCCCACAAATAGAGCTTTGTTTTGGTGGTATTTGATCACCTCTGCGTTTTTCATTTTTTGCACTATAAACAAAAAAAGAGCGACAATTTTGAAAAAAGAACAATATTTTTTACTTTTTGCTATAATAAATATCCAAAAATAAAAAAACTAATTTATTCATCAGTTTAGACCGATATATATTCTTCTACATATTTTTGGTAAAAAAAAATCGAAATCGACGTATATTGATTGGGTTGTGTAAAAGTTATAGCGTCTACAAACTATAGACATTGGTTTATGGCGTTTTTATTTATTTTTATTTTTTTACTGGTAATGGCGGCGATCTGCGTTTTTTATCAGGACTGCGATATTGCGGTGGCCATGTCAGACAATCTTGACACTTTTTTGGGACCAATGACATTTATACAGCGATCGGAAATGTAAATATCCACTGATTACTGTATAAATGTCACTGGCAGTGAAGGGATTAACCTGCAGGGGGCAGTGAAGGGGTTAACTATGTTCCCTAGGCGTGTTCTAACTGTGGGGGGGTGGGGTTGGCAGGGGCATGACAGATCTAACTGATCCCAGTGACAGGGATCAGTAGATCTGTCATGCCCCCCCCCTCACAGAACGGGGAACCGCCGTGTTTACATCGGTGGTTCCCCGTTCCGGCTCTCTGGAAGGAGATCGCGGGTCTCTGGCGGACATCGGGTCCGCCCGACCTGCGGGCATGCTCCCGCAGCGTGCGGCGGCACGTGCGCGCGCCACTCGTGCCCGCAGGTGCGCGCCCAGCATGAGCTAAATGGGAGGACGTCTATAGACGTCCTCCCGGCATTTTAGAGCCGCGCTGTAGCCGTCATTCGGCTATGGCGGCGGCACGAGGAGGTTAACAGAAACTATTTTGTGGGGGGTACTAATGGGTCCATCTGCCTCCTAGTGGCATGCTTCAAAACAATCTTTGCTTTTAGATGTGTATATATATTTTCAGCATGTGCAACAGACACACAATAGAACCTCTTCCTGAAGAAGTGGGCTTTGTCCCGAGAAATGCGTTTGTAAGGTAAACCAGATTCCCAGCACCAGAAAACCAGTGTGGGCTTATGCTCATATTCATGTTTGTGCGCATTGCTCACATGCTAATACTTCAAGGCAAAGAGGCAATAGTATTATTCCAGTTCATCCTGCTCGCATTCGTGCATGTGAATTAGCATGCATACTTGGCGCTCTGTGACCTATTTAAACTGGCCTGTCACCATGAGCAGTTTCTGAATGGTCTTCCGCTTGTATTCCTGTGACCTGATCCATTGAACCTGCTTACCTGTATATGAACCAGCTTTCTCCTGAACTTTGCTCCTGCATTAACCTTGTTCACCTGATCTCTCTGACCTTGGCCTGTTTACTGAACTCGTCTTTGCCTGCTGATTCTGTACTGCCCAGCTGTTACTGACCTTGGTCTGCTTCCTGGACTCGCTCTGCCTGCTGGACTTGGTCCCTTGTTACCCAGCTGCCGCTGGTCGCTGCCTGCATACCGGCTCTGCTACCATCTACTGCTCTAGTGCCAAGCTGCTTCACTTAGGACTGTGACCCCCAGCTAAATCCACCTAAGAGCTGACTTCACTGGCCAGATACTCTGGCACTCGTGCCACTCCATGCCCTCACACTCTCTGTCATCATCTTCAGGAGTGTTTTCCAGGAGGTGCAAGAGAGGCCTCCACAACATTCCAACCCTGACCAGGTACGTGATAGCGTTGGAGTCCCAGAGAAATTAATATATTTGGAACAATATCATCTGTCACGTGTCTTAGGAAATATTATACTATGATTGTGTGTAATTTGTAGCATGCCAAAATGCCATATCCTTTTCCTCCACTTGTTGAGGGCTTTTTCAAATAATAAATATTTTATATGGAATGGTCGAAAAATAAGTATAATTTGTAATCCACTCCTGTGTGGTACCTGTAAATTCCTATTAAGTTTTTCCGTTTAGAGATTTTTCTGTGCTTTGTATTTCAGTTACATGGGTTGTTTTCTCATTAGGTTCCACAATCTTCAATGCCACTAACAGATGCAGTTAGCTACACCCAGTCACATAGTCCAGGCATGGTCTTGTACCTCTGAAGACTTTTGCTGGCATTTGGAGCTCAGGTTAACCAGGATGAAGTGTAGTGCAGACGCTCTGGCTAGTCCCACTATCCTGTCCCAGGCCCACTTTTCCCACAGGGTAAGAGCAGCCAGGCACACAGTAGCATCCACAATTCTGGCTCAGTAAGTTGTGCAGGGGGTTGCTTTTTCTGAATTTATTGCAGGGTAAGTTGGTTAGGGCATAGGGAGCTATGAGATACTCCAGAATGTTGAACAAAAATAGGAGGACGCCCTCTCTTAGCAACTATGTTCTCTTGAAAAGTTCCTAAGCTCTTGGATGTGGACAGCACTCAGCACCAAAGCAATATCCCAGGCCAGGCGAACCTCAGTCTCAGTGCAACAGGAGCTTAACAAATAGCATTCACCCAGATCCTGCTCTTAGCTCTGTATTTATTTACTTCGGTGCTGTGATGCCCTTCTTAATATCAGGTAGAAAGCTATGTAGCGGACTCTCCAGACTGGATCCTAGGTGAAACCTTCCTTCTTGGCTTGCAGTCTCTCTGAAGATAGGGCCCCAACCTTTGGGAAGCTGGAGGCCTTGTGGGGCTCCTGGTAAAGTTGCAGGGTGGCCTGGGAAGGCCACAGCCTTCCAGGCTTGGTGCTTCTCCTCCTGGACAAGGGACCTTGACTGATCCAGCCCCAGATAGAAGCCAAAGATAGGGCCCCAACATTAGGGAAGCTGGAGGCCTTGTGGGGCTCCTGGTAAAGTTGCAGGGTGGCCTGGGAAGGTAACAGCCTTCCAGACTTGGTTCATCTCCTCCTGGACAAGGGACCTTGACTGATCCAGCCCCACACTATTTGTGTTCTCTCCAGCCACCTTCTGAGCATGCCCCCTCAGGGATTGGCTGGGACCTTATAAATATTCAGGCTGCTCAGGCCCTTAGTTGCAATCTGACAAATACAGACGCCAACCATAAATATCACGTGGGGAATACGATACACAGTCAATGAAGAGAAGAACAACTATTTTAAGCTCTATACAGCCTGAATAATATACAAATGAATAACTATCTGGCAATAAAATCAGAAGCATCATATGTGCATGCCTATGATGGGCTACATTTTTGTGGACACTTTGATTCTTCACACTAGTTCCACTCAACCAATCCTTAGTACCACTTGTCATGGCCTTGGGCCTGCAAGAGAGCCATTGCCCGGAGAACTCTGTGTTTTAATGTGTTCTTAAGTTATCCAGACAGAGCTGGTCACTAATTGCTTTTGGCTTCTTATGCAGAAGGTATTCCTATGGGGGAGCTGGACTGTCTGAGGTGGTCATTGTTATGATAATAGGATTAGCCCTACTGCCTAAGGTGACCATTGTCTGTGAGAACGGGAGTAGCCCGTCTGTCTAATAAAGCAGTTCTATTTTTGGTGTACTCAAAGACTGGTGTTGCCTGGTTCTTGGGGTTACTATAGCCAGATCCACTGGTCTTGTGATCCAGGACTTGGGAAGCAACTTCTTGGCGGAAATACCCAACAGGGGGGTTCGGAGACCGTCACAGATGCTCAATGTACTTAGCTGAAATGCGTCAAACACATATGGAGGTTATCAAGTGCAAAGGATTCTGCTTAACCGCACTCAGCATAAAGTAGTGAATCCCTGCAAAGTGGTGTCTCTCACATGGATTACAAATTATAATCTCTCACCAGCAAAATATTTTGAGTATAATGCTGGGCTCTTGAACTGACTTCCAGTTGCTAGCAGGTTGGATACTACTTTCGCCAATGACTTATAGAATGCTAGCTGTTGCTTGGTGAAAGACAGATTGCATTGTGTTACTATAAATTCCTTTACTGTTCCACAGTTTTTGCATGTGTTAACAAAATAAATTCAAACTACAGTACAGTTACAGATCTATAGAATGGTTATTTAATCACATTTTCACCATGACCTAAGCAATGAGAAACCTGATAGGAATATGCATTACATATAAACAACTAATGGATCTTAAAGGGCATGTATGGAGGTTTTGTACATACTTGACCAATGCACTCTATATGCTATATTGTAATTACACACTCCTGACCACAGTTTTCATTGTATCAGTTGCAGTTTGTTAAGTAGTCCTCAACTATTTTAATGAAGTACTTCTTGAAAGTAGGTTCAGACAAAGTGTTAGCGCTCTGTCTAAATTCTCTCGGCAGAAAAGCGCATATAATGGATGAATTTTTTAAAAAACAACATGCTGAGTTTTATGTCTGGGAGACTCTTGTTCATAGTACAATAATTAAATCCTATTTTGTAGGTATAAGAACTGTGGCATCTGTGTGCTGTGCATCGAGATTGCGTAGGTTCTATTTAAGCATGCCCCTCCCACTGTCAGCGCAGGGAGGCCACACCCACCATTCACTATGGCGCACTACATGATTCTTTCTAGTGCCTAAAAGGGTCACTTTAAGCCCTGTACACACGGGCTGAATGTCAGGAGACAATGGCCGGTTCAAGAAAAAACGGCCAACGTTCGGCCCATGTGTATTGTGGATGTGCATGCTGGAAAACCAGCATCCGACCGACTCCCGATCAGTGCACTCAACCAATGGCAGAGACCGCTCATCAGAGTGTTCTGGTGGGGGGCCCTCCCCGTCAGAACACAAAAGCTCAGCAGGGGAGATGGCTGGACTAACCCCAGAGCTGACTGTTTTTTTTTCGTCTAACTGCGGGGTTGAATGAAAAAAACGAATAGTGTGTACCCGGCTTAAGTCTCTCACAACCCTAGCAAAGCCCCCTGTAATAAAGACTGATCCTCTAATTCAGGAATCAGCCAGAGGAAAGACACCCTTAGCCCAGGTTCACACTGAGCAGGGAATGAAATGGTGGGTGTTCAGCTGAACTCGCACCATTTCATTCCCGCATGTCAGTTCCGATTTCAGCGGCGATTTCACAGGCATCTGTGCGGGTGTCTACACAGATGCCTATGGAAATCGCAAAAAGTAGTACAAGAGCTACTTTTTGAAATCGGTGCGGCGCTGATTGGGGAAGTGCCATTGCTGGCAATTGCCACAGATTTGGCATGCGATTTGGCAATCGTGTCAATATGAACCAGGGCTGAATCTGATAGTAATTTCATCACAACACAGTTTGCTCATTTCCTCACATTGTATGTAGTTCAGCCAGAGAGAGAGTGTTTTTTTCTCAATAAACTTTTACTTGAACTTTAATTTCTCTCTAGAAAAATAGAACCAGTTAAAACAATAATAGTCTAGGTTAGTGAGCCACCCTATGGCCAGTTTGTGAAAATAAGCTTTGTTATCAGGTGACCTCAGCAAAAACTAAGATTTTCTGGACTTGCGCAAATTTGTGGTTTTTCTGGCCCTGTCATGCATTCCCAGACAGCAGTGTTAACATCCTGCACATAATGAGAGTTGGAGCTTCTCCAGGTGCTTGCTGCGCATTCTGCTTTCTCCCCATCAATATTACTGGTCTTCTGCTAAACTAATATACCTTAACCTTTTAATTCATTTCCACGCTACTTATTCGCTGTTCATTGGGAACTTTTCTACATATACATGGGGAAGTGATCAATTTATGATGGACCAAAAAGCTATATTGTGCATGTTACAGTAGAACTGAAGAAAAACGTTTTCCTCGTTTTGGATAGAGTAAGGATAGGATATAACTAGGGATGGCTCCGAACACCCCCCGGTTCGGTTCGCACCAGAACATGCGAACAGGCAAAACATTTTTGCGAACAGTCGAACACCGTTAAACTTTATGGGACCTGAACATGAAAAATCAAAAGTACTCATTTTAAAGGTTTATATGCAATGTTATTGCCATAAAAAGTGTATGGGGACCCGGGTCCTGCCCTAGGGGATCTGTATCAATAAAAAAAAAAGTTTTAAAATCAATTGCTTTTTCAGGAGCAGTGATTTTAATAATGCTTAAAGTGAAACAATAAAAATAAAATATTCCTTTAAATAATGTGCCGGGGGGGGGGGGGTCCCTTAGTCTACCTGTAAAAGGGCGCACCTCTGTGATGTTTAGAATATAGCCAGAGCAAAATGACATTTCCAGAGGAAAAATTGTCACTTATTATCGTGGCTGTTGGCTGTAATGTATTGCCGGCTCCCGGCAATATACAGAAAAATCACTGAAAAAATTTGCGTGGGGTCTCCCTCCAGTTCAAACCAGGCCCTTGGGGTCTGGTTTGGATTTTAAGGGGAACACCGTGCCAAAATTTAAATAAAAATTGACGTGGGGTCCCCCCTAAAATCCAAACCAGACCCTTATCTGAGCATGCAACCTGGCCGGCCAGGATAGGGGGGGGGGCGAGTGAACACCCCGCCCCCCCCTGAACCATACCAGGTTACATGCCCTCAACATGGGGAGTATGGGTGCTTTGGGGCAGGGGGGCTCTACCCCCCCCCCAAAGCACACTCTCCCCATGTTGATGGGTACAAGAGCCTCTTCCCCACAACCCTGGGCTGTGGTTGGGGGCTTATCGGAATCTGGAAACCCCCTTTAATAAGGGGGCTCCCAGATCCTGATCGCCCCTCTATGTAAATTAGTATCGGATACATCGTAACCCTACTACTTCACCAAAAGTGTCAAAAAAGAAGAAAAAAACAGGAGACAATTAGGGACAAGTCCTTTATTAAAAAATAAAAACAAGTGTCCCCCATTGTAATCCATCATCGATCACAGCGAGCGACGGACCCAAAAAAAAACAAAAGAAAAATGAACAGCTCCTCCTCCATGGGAGGGCTACCGCCGACTGAGCTCTCTTTGCTTTGACGTTTTATTTATAGTGAAGGGCGGGCCACCCAGTGATGTAAATGAGAGACCCGCCCCTCTGATGTCACATGATGTCAGAAGGGGGCGGGGTCACTAATATGCCACCCGGTGGCCCCGACCTGCACTATAAATAAACCATCAAAACAAAGCCAGACGGCGGAAGCCCTCACATGGAGGAGGAGCTGTGTGCACTGTCTGCGCGCAATGCATTATGGGGCGCTCCACGGCGGTGAAGTCGCTGCGAATGCCCCATAATGTTCTAAATTCGACGAACGGGCGAACGCCCAATGTTCAAGTGAACCGCGGGCCCATCTCTAGTTATAACCTCCTTTCAGGGGTGTCACATCACAGAGATTTCCCTTCAGTTCCTGTCCCAATAGCCAAAACAGGCAGTGAGATGAAATCCCTCCAAAGTGAGGGAATCCCTGGCTGTCACCAGTGTCCCGATTGAAAGATTTTCCTTATATTCCTGTTCCAGGGAAAACCCCAAATTTGTGATTTTCTTTTACCTTCACTTTTGATGATAGCGGTAAACAGAACAAATAAAGGGGGTGAATATCCCTGATGGGGGACACAGACAGCAAAAAAAAAAACCTGACAGGTGTTATAATCGCTCTACACCAAGCAAAAGTTTTGCCTTTGCTTAGACTTTATGGGCTGGCTCACATGGCAATGCAGTGCAGGAAAGGCGTGTTCCACGCGCTTTTTCCACACCGCATGAGAACGCACTGCCCTTGCGAGACATGCACGGCTGCCATTAATTGTTAATGGCACCCAAACTCATCTTGACCACCAAACTGCAGTACCATGTGGTTTAGCGTGCCACGATCTTGCACTGCTTTTTGCACATTCCCACGCATTTGCCAGCCCATTTAAATGCATGCACTGTCAAAACAGGACTGCATGGGAATGTACGCGTTCCAGTGTGAACTGGTCCTAAGTGCAGATGTTAAGGATGAGCTCAGGGTGTTCAGTTTCTTGTCTGAATCCACTTGAGCAAGCCTGCCAGGAAGCCGTCACTGTACTAGACCAATCAAGTGACCGAGGTATTCATTGACCTGCATCTGTACGTACACACACCAATTGCAGATGTGCGGCTTCGGGGAGGAGAATACCCCCAGGCCCCAGCTGTAGATGATTGGCCCAGTACAGAGGACAGCCTCCTGGTAGGCTCACTCAGATGGGTTAAGATTTGGACCCGAACCCATCAGCGTTTATCGCTAATGCTAAGGCCTCATACACACGGGCGTCTGTGAAAAATAAGCAAAACGTCAAGTCCGACGTTTTGGAAAAATCTGCTTTTTTTTTCACCGTTAATGAGCGTCAACGAGCGTTAGTGAGCTTCGGCATCAATAGGCGTTTTTTAAAAAAAAAAATCAGTCCTCTGCTATTTTTTAACCTGTAAACTCTGGCGTCAAAAACTCCTGTTAGCGCGGTACGGCGTTAGTGAGCGTTTTTCCGATGTAGTGTCAAAAACGCCAAAACGCTACAGCCCCAGAACGCGCTGGTCCCACTTTCTAGAAACAGCTCACTAATGCCGACGCCCTCTACTGCTCAAAAACGTCTGCCTTTTTAGAGGGCCATTGAATAACATGGAATGCCCAAAAAAGTGGCGTCAAAAAACGCCCGTGTGTATGAGGCCTAAATGATAATTAAATGTAACACTATCGTATGTCAAATATCACAATACTTACCCTGACAATACATTCACCTTTTCTCTTCCTAGAGGACCAGCGCCATCTTTGTTTAGGCATAATCCAGGGTTAGCATCTATTTCAGAACTAACAAGCCAAGTTATGTACATTGCAAGCCCAGTTATGAGCTGCTGCTCAGTCTATGACCAGCCAGTGTAAAAATCCATCACACTCTCAAAATTTAGCCCCCTGCTGACTCTTACCTTAACTCAGTGGTTCTCAACTCCAGTCCTCAGGACCCACCAACAGGCCAGATTTTAAGTATTACCTTGGGGAGATGCAGACTAGAATACTGAAATCACTGAGCAGCAAATGATATCACCTGTGATGTATTTCAGTTATCCTGCAAACCTGGCCTGTTAGTGGGTCCTGAGGACAGGAGTTGAGAACCACTTCCTTAACTAAAGCTGATGACTGCTTTTTAAAGATAAAAGGCTTTCATTTTTAGTAGACTGTCGCTGTTGCATTGTGACATGAAATGACAGAGATTACTGAAATTATATACTGTACTGAATTTCTTTAATGTCAACAGTCTAATTAATGTGTAATAGAGGGGCAGCCTTTTAAATTGTCTTATCTTATTGCTTATTAGGAACTGATGAGTGGTAACCAGAGGCCATGTGATCTAGGCTGCGTAGGCTGGGGAAAAGCAATGTTTTATTCACGCCAGTAAATAAATGAAATGTAATTGTTAATTCTCAGCAAAGGGAATTATTTAAGCCGCCATGGACGCCCAGGTGACTTTTTTTCAGCATTATGTGAGATAAGCTGATCAAAGCGAAATAAAAAAAAATCCGATCTGTTTCTGAATTAGTGGTGCTAATGCGTGATATAGATTCTGGTTACTATGGTACGGCTGTCATTTTTCTTATGATTTAAAGCTGTTAGTGTAATACACATTTTGGTTCAATCAGTCAGCAAGTACAGTATAGACAAGGGTTAACAGTCTAGTGCTGCAGTGTAATATGGCCTTTGTAAATCTCCTAGGGCTTGGCACAGCATCAGGAATTTAGACAGAGGTTCTCATCTTCCTAATTTGGTGATATCTTTCAGAAGTTACCTTTCAGGGACTGAATCAAGGCTTTCTAAAGCATGAAGGTTGGGACACTGTTGACCTCTGCAGGATCCAGGCTGATACTGCATTCAGCTTAGGGCAACAGACAGAAAATCCTCTGCAGTGCAGATGCACAATGCTGCTGCCATTTTCATCCAGACTAAAACTACATAATGTCATTCTGTTTGCCAGGGGAGGGCTGGCAGCCTTAGGCCTGGGGGGCAAGTCCAGTCAAGTGGCCCATTGAACCACCGAATCAGCTCACCATCCATGCCCACCTGGTTTTATAACGTTTATTGATGTTATGAAGCAAGACAAATATGATACAATGTGGTAACATCATTTAATGTTAATAGCAACAAAGGAGGTTTAACAAAAAATAATGCATCAATGCAGCTCATCAGTGCCTATCAGCTTAGCTTCATCAGTGCCCATCAATGCAGCCTCACCAGTGCCTATCAAATGCAACCTGATCAGTGCCCATCATGCAGGCTCGCTAGTGCCCATCAGCACAACCGGCCCTGGGTGCCCCCCTTTGCCTGCAGTTAGTTGGTGGCTGTGCCCCTGCTTCCTTCCTCCACAAGAAGAAAAAAGTGTGGGTGGGCAGTGGCCGTCGGCCATTTTGAACGTAAGTTAGGGTGGCCTGGGAGGCAATTGCCACCCTGCCCCCTGGCCCAGCCCTCCCCTGCTGTTTGCAGTATTCCTAAATGATAATAACTTCCCCCATCTGTGGTGTATTTGCCCATCTAAGAATGAGCTGTGAAGCAAAATATGAAAGATCCACCATCATGTAATGCAGGGGTAGGCAACCTGCCACCCTCCAGCTGTTGGAGACCTACAAGTCCCATCATGCCTCTGGGAGTAATTGTTAACTGCCTTGCAATGCCTCATGGGAAATGTAGTTCCACAACATCTGGAGGGCCACAGGTTGCCTATTCCTGATGTAATGTTTGTAACTCATTTATGTTTAGGCGCCAATACATTCCATAAATAATGATTTAAAATTCGCTAAGAACTATTCCCAACAGCCCTTGCCCCTAAGATAACATGCAGTACAACACCTCTGCCATGTAAATGTACACGATAAATTTGGATGGAAGCCTTGCTAAGCTACGGTGACCAGACGTCCCCGGTTTCTGGGGACAGTCCCCGGGCTGGAGACACTGTCCCCAGAACAAATCTGTCCCCGGTTTTGTCCCCGGATTGAATTTGAACAGGGGCCCGAGAAATTTCAAAGACAATCGGTGCACAATAATAATAAAAAAAAAATCTGAATTACACCACCCTCCCCGCTCTTCCGCTCCTACTAGCTTAGAGGGGTGTATTTTTTTTCCATTATCTGTGCCCTTTTGTGATGATCATGTGCTGGTCGGAGCGAAGGGACTATTTCTTCAGTTTCGGGCGCAAACCCATTTCGCTACCGCTCGCATGTTCTTCTGCCTTGGCTCAAGGCCAGCCTCCTGCTTGCTTATCTCCTTGCCTTTCCCAGTGGGGCTTTGGGGGTGTCTGTGAATACATTGCACTTATGTGATACATTGTCTGTCTCTCTATGCATATTTTTAGCACTGATCACTGTATCAGTGTCACTGGTTCCCACAAAGTGTCAAAAGTGTCACTTCATGTCCGATTTGTCCGCCGCAATATCGCAGTCACGCTATAAGTCGCTGATTGTCACCATTACTATTAAAAAAAAAAAATATATGTCCCCGGATTTCATTTTAAAAATCTGGTCACCTTATGCTAAGCAACTGAGGTAACTGCAGAGATGACATGAGAAATCGTATAATATTCCTGATGTAACAATGGTTGATTTGGATGTCATAGCGTTCAGGCGCCCTGATGCATCACATAATGTACTCAGTAGTGTGTGCAGTAAGGCCTGCGTCACACTGGTGCAATTGAATATGCGACATCACATGATAACGGAAGTCACGTTGTTTTGAATGGTAACCGTTCACAACAATGCCACACAGCGCAATTTTGAAAAAGGGTCCTGTACCACTTTGGTGTGATTCCAGTGCGATTTTTGACCTCATACACTTCAATGGAAATGCACTAAAAGGCATCTACATATGATTGGACATGTTTTTGAGGACTGAAAATCACATCAAAAACGTGTTGAATTTCCATTGAAATTGCAACCAAGTTGCACTACATTATCACGCTGAAAATCAAATTGCAGCAGCAGTAGGGTAAACCTAGCCTTAAAGCAGATCTTCACTGCACTTGAGCACCACAAACCAAAAACAATATTGGATTCATTTTTAATATTCAAATTAAACTCCCCCGTCCAATCATGTCTCAAATCTTTATTTTGTTGAGAAATCACTTTGAAAAACAACCTCCTAGCACTTCTGACCATGGCCATCTTGAATAAGGGCAGATGGTTCATGTAGTATTTACTTCCTGGAATCCATCTGCTCTTAGCTCAAGCATGCATGTAGAAGAGTGTCCTTAAAAGGATTGTAAAGGCAGAAGGTTTTTAGAATGCATTAAGATAAAAAAAAAACCTGTGTGCAGCAGCCCCCTCAGTCCCCCTAAGGCTCCATGCACACTGGACGCTATCTGGGCTCTCTCGGCGTCGGGCAGGAGACGCTGCTTACAAAACGTTCTTTTGCAGCGTTTTGTAAGCAGCGTTTACTGGCGCTTATCGGCATCCGTGTTTTTGGGTGTTTTTTTTTTCTTCATTAGCTTCCATTGACTGCAAAAAACGCCGGACGCTGATAAACAGCCGTTTACCAGCGTTTAGTGGCGTCCGGTGTTTTTTGTGGTCAAAAGAACGACTTTTGAACGCCAATTCAGGGCGTTCAAATAACAGCCCAAAAACGGCACTGCTGATAAACGACAATTAACGTCCATGTGTGCATGGACACATAGGATAACATAAAGTGGCGTTTTTGGGCTGTTAAAAAAACCGCCAAAACGACCAAAAACGGTTGTTTATCAGATACAGTGTGCATGGAGCCTAATACTTACCTGATCCCCATCTAGATCCAGCGATGATGCAGGAGTGTCTCGGGACTCCCCCCCCCCCCCCCGAACGTGATCGCGCGTGCTGGCGGCTGTTCCGGGGGGAGCCAGGGAGCGGGTAGGGCAGACTCGATGTCCGCCGGCTACCCGCAATGGCTCCCCCGCAGTGACAGAACGAAGGTCTGAGTATGTAAACACACTGATCTCCGCTCTGACAGCGGGAAGGAATGTGATCGGAGGCTCCCTGTATATGGGAGCCGTGATCACTCCCCTCCCCCACTCAGCCCAGCCCCCATTCAGTTAGTAACACACACAGGGAACACACTTAACCCTTAGAGCGCCCCCTGCAGGTTAACCCCTTCCCCGCCAGTGACATTTACACAGTAATCAGTGCATTTTCGTAGCACTGATCGCTGTATAAATGCCAATAGTCCCAAAAAAGTGTCAAAATGATCGGACATGTCCGCTGCAATATCGCAGTCCCGCTAAAATTCCCAGATCACCGCCATTACTAGTAAAAAA
>BLSH010408053.1:565405-595099 GCA_018402905.1 Glandirana rugosa
ACTCGATTAAATTGTGTAAAAATCAGACTTATTGACAGAAGTCGGTGGTAGTATTAACTGGTGGTTTCAACGGGACTACGACGATTAATAAATAAAGATTTTCATTAATATGTCTCGTGTCAAGGTCGATTCAGCGTACCAGATGATATCAATTCGTTCAATACCCAGTCGGGGGTCACCCGACGATAGTGTCTGGATCAGAAAATTTTTAAACTTAACAAACCAGTAGTAATCACAACTCGCTTGGGCCTGACATTGCAAGCCCAGGCATGGCTTGAAAGCCCACAGGCCCCGTGCCTGGGCCTGTAAAGTTTTTAGCAAGCCCAAGCCAGGCCCCGGACCGAACCCGAACGATTTTTGAAATGTCCGGGTCCGTGCCCCGGACACCCGAAAGTTCGGTACGGACCCGAACGTTACAGTCCGGGTTCGCTCAACACTAATGATGACCAAACAATTCAAATTTTTAAAAGACTAGGTCTGTGATAGCAGCCCACTGGGGGCTGACCCATAACTTGCTTAACTATAGTAGACCATGCGACTTAGCTGGAACTGTGCTCTGTATAATTACTTTTAGAAATAAATAATTAGCAGCATCAGGGCAACTTTGGTGGTCAATTATGATGGTGGCTGAAGACAGTTATTCAGACTAAAAATGTGTTAAATTAGCTCAACATAGTTTATAGCCTGTCAGCAAAATGTAATGTAGAAATGACTGGGAAACTACATAATGAACAATTTGAACATTATGGTGATATAGCCAAACTCTAGTGCCCAAAATCTTTACCCCTGTGCACCCACTTTCATGAAGAAACACTGATGAGTTAATATTCTTATTTTTTATTTTAGTCTTGGATAAGGTGATGGAAGAGTTAGAACCCCTGTCAAGTAAAATAACCTCTCCAACAGCAACATAGACATAGAAATACTGTTCATTAGTAGAGTAGGGGAAGGCTAGAACTGCTTTATTATTTTGGCCACACTTTAAAAGTGATCCACCACGGGTCACTTTTTTAGAGAGTGGGCTAGTGTGAACCTAGCCTAAAAGAACCCGACTGCAGTGAAAACCCAACAGGAGTTCTAATCTTTTCCCAATGTATCCCAAGAGAAAAAAAGATCTTCACTTGACACACACTTCAACTTTTACTATCCAACCTGACCTGAGAAGAATTACTATGGCACTAGACAGATTGGTATGGCCAACAGCTACATTTTTGTCTGGATTACTTGAAAAAAAAGTGATTCTAAAGCCTAAAGCTGGGTTCACACCTATATGAATTGGATGTGGAAAACCCACATTCAATTCACATAGCAGGTGATTGTGATCAGCTCTCTATGGAGCCTGTTCACACGTCTCCAGAGCGGCTATGGTGCGAATTGCACAGGGGTTCTGTGCGTCTCTTGGTCCGTTTCAGGTCCAAATTCAGCCCAAAATTCAAGCTGAAATCGGACCTGAAACAGTGAATGAAGACGCACCCAGCCCTTGCTGTGAGCCGGAGCGTGTTGAGATGTGAACCCACCCTTAACTACTTCCCGAACGCCGTATGCAGCATGACGGCCGGGAAGTGGTTTAGTTATCCTGACTGGGCGTCATATGACGCCCTCAGGATAACATGCCGGCACGCGCCCGGGGGGAGCGCGAATTGCGGCGATCGGTGGGGGGGTCAGTCTGACCCCATGCATTACCGATCTCGGTAAAGCGCTTCCATCGGAATCACTTTACCATGTGATCAGCCGTGACCAATCACAGTTGGTCACAGTGTAACACAGGAATGCCGTTTATCAGCTTTTCCTGTACTCGGATCTACAGACCTGAGTAGAGGAGAGCCCGATCTGCTGCTCTCCTGACAGGGGGGGGGGGTTTGTGCTGATGGTTTATCAGCACAGCCCCCCCTATGATCGCCACACTAGACCACCAGGGAGCCTGCTCAGGGATCACCAGGGATGTGCCCACCCCGGACCACCAGGGAGCCAACCAGGGAGCCGATCTGGACCACCAGGGAGGCCACCCTAGACCACCAGGTAAGGGTCACAGTGCCCAATATGGATGGCACTCAGTGCCACCATCAGATGCCACCCTGGACCACCAGGGAATGGGCCCCTATCAGTGCATCTGCCCACCAGTGCCCCTATCAGTGTGTACCATTGCCCCTATCAGTGCCTACCAGTGCCACCTACCAGTGCCCACAGCCGCATATAAGTGCCAATCAGTGCCGTCTATGAGTGCCCATCAGTGTGGCTTATCAGTGTCCGTCAGTGCCGCCTAACAGTGCTCGTCATTGCTGCATATAAGTGCCACCTCATCAGTGCCAATCAGTACTGCCTCATCAGTGCTCGTCAGTGTAGCCTCATCAGTGCCCATCAATGATTGAGAAAATTTACTTATTTACAAAGTTTTGTGACAAACAGAGAATTTTTTTTTTTTCAAAATTTTAGGTCTTTTTTTATTTGTAGCGCAAAAATAAAAACCACAGGGGTGATCAAATACCACCAAAAGAAAGCTCTATTTGTTGGAACAAAATGATAAAAAAAATTGTATGGGTACAGAGTTGCACGACCTCTCATTCAAAGCGCAACAGCACTGAAAACTGAAAATTGGTCTGGTAGGAAAGTGTTCTAAGTACATGGTATTGAAGTGGTTAAAGCATAACTAAAGGCAAAACTTTTTTTTTTTTAGTTTTGGATAGAGTGGAGAGGGATTACAACACCTGTCAGTATGTATTGCTGTCTTTGCCCCCATTAAGAAGACTCACCCTGTCTATTTGTCCTCTTTATCATTATCATTGAAAGTAAAGAAAATCTCAAATTTTGGGTTATCCCCAGAAAAGTAATAGAGGGGAAATTTTCCAACGGGGACACTGGTTTAAGTGACCTGGGGGTCCCCAAAGAATTCCCTTAATTTGCAGGGATTTCTGCTCACTTCCTGTTTGGCTATGGGACAGGAAGTAAAGGGAAATCTCTGCAATGTGGTACAGATGGCAAAAAAAAAAAAAATCTAAAAGGGGTTATAACCCTCCCTTGTTCTATCCCAATTTTTTAAAAAAGAGTTTTGCCTATAGTTCAACTTTAACGTTTTTTATTACTTTATTGCACTCTATGCATTACAGTAAAAAAAACCTTCTGTGACACAGGATCCTCCCCAGCTCCCATTACACTTACCCGAGTCCGATCTTGATCCAGCACTGTATAGGAGAGCAGCAGATCTTTCCGCTTTCTCCCTCCTCACAGGGCAGATTGATAGCAGTGGGAGCTATTGGCTCCCGCTGCTGTCAATCAAATTCTGTGACAAAGACTTCATGGTGGGGAGGAGGGAGGGGGGGCAGAGCCAAACTATGCATTATTTGGCTATAGAAACAGGCAGGGTGTGTCAGGATTGAGCCCGTACGAGTGCCCCCCATAGAGAGTAGCTTTTTATGGGGACACTCGTCGAAGAGGAGGAGCCAGGCAGGGGCGATCCTGGGCGGGTGCACAGGGTGAAACGCGCCCAGGCGCCGCAAGCTAAGGAGGGGGGGGGGGAGCCGAAGCTCAGGTGCCGCAGATCCCCATCCCGCTTACACTCCCCGCCAGCAAATAATAGGAGCAACGATGGCGAGCGGGTCCGAGGAGGAGAAACTGTCAGAAGAGGGCTCTATTTCCAAGTGACACGTTGCATCTGGTGGCAGGGGACAGGTGGCAAGTGACACACTGCATCTGGTGGCTGGGGATGGGTGATAAGTGACACGCTGCATCTGGTGACAGGCAGCAAGTGACACACTGCATCTGGTGACAGGGGACGGGTAGCAAGTGACGCTGCATCTGGTGGCAGGGGATGGGTGGCAAGTGACATGCTGCATCTGGTGGCAGGGGATGGGTAGCAAGTAACACGCTGCAACTGGTGGCAGGAGGCAAATGAAACACTGCATCTGGTGGCAGGGGGCAGGAGGCAAGTAACACATTGCATCTGGTGGCAGGGGACAGGTGGCAAGTGACACGCTGAATCTGGTGGCAGGGGACAAGTGGCAAGTAACACGCTGCATCTGGTGACAGGGGATGGGTAGCAAGTGACATGCTGCATCTGGTGGCAGGAGACATGGCAAGTGACACGCTGCATCTGGTGGCAGGGGATGGAGAACAAGTGACACGCTGCATCTGGTGGCACGGGACAGGTAGCAAGTGATACGCTGCATCTGGGGGCAGGGGACGGGTGGCAAGTGACATGCTGCACTGGGTGGCAGGGGACAGGTGGCAAGTAACACGCTGCATCTGGTGACAGGGGATGGGTAGCAAGTGACATGCTGCATCTGGTGGCAGGAGACATGGCAAGTGACACGCTGCATCTGGTGGCAGGGGACAGGTGACAAGTGACAAGCTGCATCTGGTGGCAGGGGATGGGTAGCAAGTGACACGCTGCATCGGGTGGCAGGCGACGTGACAAGTGACACAATCAGGGCTCCCACTGATTCTGCATTATGGCGAGTTGAACTATTTAATTATATTTTACAATGTAGTAATAGAAATAATTTGATTCAGTCATCCTGACACCCTATCAAGCATGGTGTCAGGATGATTTATGTGCTAACACATCCTTTGGGAGGATTATTTCATTTTCCTTGATCAGTGTTAGAAATGTCGAAGGAGCCAATGGGATCTGCAGACTTTTACTGCATTCAAGTTCTTTATTTCTTGTTTCCAAATCCCTACATTGCTAAGTAGTAAAGCTATGATTAGTTAATGCTGGTAAAATTCAGGATGTGGATGCCATGCTTGCAGTTTAGGCTTACTGAAACAACTGTATACTCAAGTCTAGAATTACTGGGGATAAGCTGTTGAGCATTATCCTCAGGTGTTGCGCCATTGACTCATTGCCATAGAAACATTTGTAAAGGGGAGGAGTTAATAAGATGACCCCGCCCATGTGGGGGTGCCAAAAATATTTCTTCACCCAGGCGTCTGTGACCCTAGGATCGGCCCTGGAGCCAGGAGTGCCAGTAGGGGACCCCAATAGATAATCGGTGCTGCTCTGTGTAAAACCATTGCACAGAGCAGGTAAGTATGACATGTTTAATATTTTAATTAAAAAAAATATGAAAGCTTGACATGTTAAGCACTTTTATATCCAGAACTCCCAATTCTCTGAATTTTTATGGATTATTTACTGACACAACCAGATAAACAAGTCAGCAGTGGTGTTTGATTTTGATCTGAAAGCTGAAAGTGAATGCTTTCTTTGGCTGTGACATTATACAAAAGAATGCCTTTGCCACAACTGCTATGTAAAGGAAGTTTTGGCACTACTTTGATTGTTCACGTAGGCACAATAATGATGTAATCTGACAAAACCAGAATGTTCCATAAGTTAAATTACTGTATAATTAATACTATGAACACAAATGTAATATATTTTATATATTTCTCAGCTTTTCTCCTTCATCAATACCCGGTAATTCTGCCCAGTAACACATTTCCTGTCCTGTGGAGACAAGGCTCACTCTTCTGCATCTCAGGAGGAGCAGCGTGGGTCACCCTAAGCTACTAGCTCCTGAGCTAGACCACAGGGTTACCTACCCCTCTCTTTGTCTCAAAACCATATGGGGTAGGCGTTCTAGAGTGGGTACACACCAGTGCGCTGCGGATTGGATGCAGCGTGATTTATGTGCGCTTTACACATGGTTTTTGATGCACTCCCATTTATTTCTAATAAACCGTGCGTTTTTATAAAAGCGCATCAAAGTCCCGCATGTCCTATCTTTGATGCACTTTCAGAAAACACATGATCTAATAGAAGTCAATGAGAGTGCACCTAAAAATAGCTAAAATGCAGATATATCTAAATTTGCTGCACCCGAACTGCAGCACACAGCCATGTACTACAGAAGAGAACTAGGCAGGGCTGATCGAGATTTCAATGCAGAACAGGCAGAGAACACAGACATTAGGATGTAATTCCTGTGCACTCAATCGGTCACCAAGGTGTGTAGCTCAGAGTACAAAAGAAGGTTGTAAACAGGCAAGTAAGGGTTTACCTGCAGATCAGGCATTGGGTTTAATTTACTAATACTGGGAGAAATAAATGACCTAATGCTGATGGAGGAGATGCGGGCAAAGGAGCTAGATAAACTAGATACATTTAAAGTTACCTGGGAGATTTCGAGACACTATGCGTCATCGGCGAAACTGAAAGATAGGGTCTCCCAATAAAGATTGATAGACCTCCGGGGAGGTCAACCCACCCTTCCCCAATGACAGTACCGTTGTCATCTGTCTTACTTACGTCCTCCCCCTTCTTCTTCTCAAGATAAAAATGGTCACCCCTTACTGGTCTAAAAATACCCGCTGTGTCCATATCCCCCCCCCCCCCCTTTAGTCCCCCTTACCCCTTGCACCTCTTTCCCTTCTGTTGACTCTTATTCTACCACCTTTATATTCTTACATTTTATTTCCTCATGTCTCATACTTTACTCTCCTTGTTACTATTTCCTCTACTTTACCCTTTCTGTGAACGGACAGGTCCTGGTTTAGATGGACCCACAGCTACCAATGCAGAGTTCCCGTAATCAGGTGGTCGCTCCGCGGTTGTGGTCTGGGGCGTTACCCACCCTTCCGGGCACAGATATGCTCCGTCTGGGGTGCCTGGCGGGGCAGTTGGCTTCGGTTCGCAGCGCGGAGGCCACTTCTCATGAGAGTATAATGTATAATAGCTTGGACTCACGGGACCTGGGTTCATGTTTAGATGGAGCCTCCTTGTCACTACAATCTAGACTGATCATTGTTAAGTTCATGACCTCCACAGGGTTCCTGTGTTCTTTTTTTTTCTGTTATCGTGTTACTACCATCTGTTATCTCTCGTGACATATCCCCTTGTCATTCTTGTAACTGCACAGTAAGAAATTTGTTTGTTCATTGTAAAAACAATAAACATATTCAACCATAATTTACTAATACTGGAGAGTGCAAAATCTGGTGCAGCTGTGCATGGGAGCCAATCAGCTTCTAACATCAGCTTGTTCAATTAACCACTTCAGATGCGCGCTGTAGCTGATTGACGGCTACAGCACGGATCTACTTTGCCGGGGCGCCATCAAATGATATCGCCCCTTTGCGCGCTCCCCGCGCACCCTCACGGCCGCCGGCGGTGTGCTCTCGCGCCCGCCGCACGCTACGTGAGCGTGCCCACAGGCCAGGCGGACTCGAAGTCTGCCGGAGACCAGCAATCGTCTAACAGAGAACCAGAACGGGGAACCGTTGATGTAAACACGGCGGTTCCCCGCTCTGTGAGGGGGACATGACAGATCTACTGATCCCTGCGATCGGTATAAGTGAGATCTGTTACGTCTCTGCCAGCCCAGCCCCCACACAGTTAGAACACAATGAGGGAGCACAGTTAACCCTTTGATTGCCCCCTTAGTGTTAACCCCTTCCCTGCCAGTGACATTTATACAGTAATCAGTGGGTATTTTTAGATCTGATTGCTGTATAAATATCAGTGGTCCCGACAAAGTCTGACATGACCGCCGCAATCCCGATAAAATCGCAGATCGCCGCCATTATTAGTAAAATAAATAAATAAATAATAAAAACGCCATAAATCAATTCCCATAGTTTGTAGACGCGATAACTTTTGCATAACCCAATCAATATACGCATATTGCGTTTTTTTTTTTTTTTACCAAAAATATGTAGAAGAACATATATCGGCCTAAACTGATGAATAAATTAGTTTTTTTGAGGTTTTTTTTTTTTTTTTGGACATGTATTATATAGCAAAAAGTAAAAAATATTGTTCTTTTTTCAAAATTGTCACTTTTTTTGTTTATAGCGCAAAAAATAATAACTGCAGAGGTGATCAAATACCACCAAAAGAAAGCTCTATTTGTGAGGTGAAAAAAAGGACGTCAATTTGTTTTGGGTACATTTTGTTTTGTCGCACGACCGCGCAATTGTCATTCAAAGAGTGACAGCGATGAAAACTGAAAATTGGCCTGGGCAGGAGGGGGGGGGGGGGGGGTTAAGCATCCTGTAAGCAAGTGGTTAAGCTTTAACAAAAAAAATGTGGAAGCTGATTGGCTACCATGCAGAGCTGCAACAGATTTTGCACTCTGGAGTTTTAATGAATCAACCTCATTGTGTCTCTTCTGCAATAAAGAGCCTATCTTCTTGCAATTTATTCTCCAGTTGTCCCAAACGTTGCTTTTTAGGTATGGATAGAGTGAAGATTAGAACTAGGCTGTCCGACTTATGACCCGTGGGGCCAAAACAGGCCCACACACCCTGCTTTGTCACCTAATAACATTACTGTGGCCAAGTTAGTCCACAATGGGCAACATGGGCAGGTACTCAGTGCACCCAGCATTGTCACTCACACTCTACAGCAGCCTTTCTCAACCTTTGCAACATAGAGGAACCCTTGACATAATTTTCAGTTCTCGGAATCCCTGCTAAAAAATCACTATATTTGCAATTCATGATACAGGATTCATGTGATAGTCAGTGGGAAGAATGTTCCTTACACTTGTGGCCATTGGAAAGCAATATTCCCCTTACAGATAGCTAAAAAGATCAACTGTGTCAGTAAGGACTTAAAGAGGAGTTCTGGCCGAAATATGACTTTAGATAAAAATACCCCTAGAATACTAATGCCTCGTGCAATGTAACGAAGGTATGTTGTGAACTATGCCCAGTTTTCTATTTGTGCAGCATCGTATTCTTACTTTGTGAAGTTCCTGCACAGCGCAGCCATTTCCAGTGTGGGCATCTTAAGTGGAGTGTGATTCTTCCTGGATTACGTGCATGCTGGCTACCCAGCATGCGCCTGCTGATCTTGCGCATGTGCAGTGCGGTGCAATCTTGGTCAGCTTGGCATGGCATAGCCATGCCAAGCTGACCAAGATTTTCCATAGATGCCAATGCAAAAGGGGAGAAGTACCATGCCAAGCTGACCAAGATTTTCCATAGACGCCAATGCAAAACGGGAGCAGTGCCATGCCAAGCTGACCAAGATCTCCCAGGAGCCAATGCAAAACAAAGAAATGATGTACAGCGCCACGGCCCCTAGAGGAGGAAGTGAAATTAGATCTAGGCATAAATCAGGTAAGTGAACAGAAAAAAATAAATAAATTGCCAATTCATATTAAGGATGCACATTAGTACCGCATGGTAAGGAGTAAAAAATGTGGGTGGAACTCCGCTTGAACTGAGAGGTATAAATTGCTCATCACTCAAGGAACCCCTAGCAACCTCTGGAGGAACCCTGGTTGAGAAACACTGCTCTACTGTAACCTAGAAACTAGAGTGTGAAGAAGCTGGCAAAGCTTGCTTGCATTTCCATAGTATAGTATAGTATGCCAGTGCTACTCCTGCCCCTGTGTATACAATATCCCCATGCTGTTAACATCATCCCCTGGAATCTGGCAGAGATTCTAAACCTTCCATATTCTACTAGAAAAGGAAAAGATGAGATTCCACATTCGAACTTTAACCCAGCCCTTTAAGATAAACGTGTGTTAAGCAAAACAATGTAGGCTAACATTAATGACCTCCTTTAAAAATTCCACTTCCTCTTCTGACTTTATTATTTTTGATACACTGACCCAGAACAGACAAGCAGCTGGTGCAGATACCTAATCTCTGCATTTGCTCCAAATCATTGGCTTGAAGCGTTCAAAGCAAAACTGTGGGTTTTGGTTATTTATGCTCCTTTTTATTTTTTGTTTTTTAACTTACTAAGATTTTATACTGTTGGTTTACATCTATATTCAATGATTTTATTTCCGCACATTTGAATGCTAAACTATTTTAAATATATATAATTGATCTGCAAAATCTTAAATGATATAAATGCACCCACATTCTGAAATAGCAAAATGTTCACTTCATCATGCATGTACATTTAAAGCAGTATTAAACCCAAAAACAATATGAATATATTGCAATTTACTATTCTTTAAAATTGCTGGCTGCATTAGATCGTAGGCTTTTTTTTACCCTTTAACTTTTACCTGGTGATCCAGCCTGTAACACACTTCCCGTCTTATGGTGTCTCCTTCCTGGATAGAGGAGAAACGGAGACCCCTTTGGACAACAGCATTGTCGATCTGGGTAGAGGGTGGTGTTAGATGCACTAGCAAATTTAGAGGGACTTAACTAACAAATAAAAGCCAAACTCCAGCTAACACTTTTCAAGCAGTTACAGAAACTATTTTTTTTGTTCCTTTTGAGATGAAGGTTTTACATATATGAATAAAAGCTGATCATTGTAAGCACCACTGTCAGTGTTAAATTGTTTGTTTCAACCTTGTTTTCATCAGGTGAAAATAAAGGAAAAGAAAAAAAAAGAACACAACATTGTAAAAGGAAACAAATGCAGCCACCACATCTAAGAACTGGTGAACTTCAATTTAATATAATTTTTGGGGGTTAATACTGCGTTAAGTTAAAATGAATGGCTCACCAATAAAACTTAAAATGTTAAACAGCATTTTAGATCGCATTGTATCTGAACAATTTCATAGTTACATATTACATTCATTTCATTAACCTTCTGACAGCTTCTTACAACAGCTCAAAAGAATTTCTCTACGGGCTAGTAAAAAAGATATATATAATAAAATGCTGTTTATTATCAAACATAAAAATAATAAAACCACAATTACCAGCTGTTTTATAAAGCATGTGCCCAGCCCTTACTTGCACAAACATTGCAACCTACTGCCAAACCATTGTAGTTGAAGTGAAGAATCCTTAGAGCTATTGCACACGGGCTGGCCGAGCCGTTCAATGTATTTCCTGTGCCCAGGCAGCATACGGCTGGTCATTGACATGAATGGCTGTACTCATGTATACGGTGGTTCTATCATAAACACTAGTACAGCATCCAAAAAAAATGTGCATTTACTATTTTATTTTTATTTTTTTAGTAGCCTGAAAAGCTTTGCACCAGCGATCAGATTGCTGGTGCCATGTAGGTCTCCTGCAGACTGCCAGTGTAAGCTGTCAGCCCGTACGGGCAGGCAGTTTAAAAATGGCAGGAACAATCAATGAACTACCACAGCACTCAACAGCGCCTTGGTAGTTCATTGAGAACTACAAGCTGACTGCCGCAAAGGCTGTTGGTACTTGTAGTTTCCCATTCACAGAACTCTGTGAATGAATATGACCGGGCAGGTGGAGCCCCACACAGCCGCAATTTTTTTTTAAATTGTGACAGCTAGCGGGGGCTTGTCTCACAATACAGTATTACAGAGAGTTGTGCTGACGTCAGGATGTAGCTGCAGCACTGAAAACCGCCACTACTGCCACCACAACAAAAAATAGAAGACCAGAGAACCTCACACAAGTTGCCAAGAGACTCCAGTAAAAAGGTATTAATAAAGGATTAAAAAAAAAAAAAAAACATGCAGGAAGGGTGTGGTGGTGCAGCAATAAAGACTACTAACAATTTTTTTTTAACTTGTTTGTTTATTTGATGTCCTAGTAAGGTTACAGGTGGTGTGCTAAGCAGTCTCTTTATCATTCGCTATATATTAGGAACGGTTTAATAAAAATATGTAATCAGAAATGCTTAGGCACATTTATGATCCTGTAGGCACAGGTGTGCCTAAGCATGCACACATACCAGAAAGTGCACTGCTATTTTTTAGGCAAAATACCAGAAAAAAAAATAAATATTCAGAGTACTGCTTAGGCACAATTAGCATTTCTAAAGGTTCCCTTTACCATAGCTAAAGTTCACTTTTTTAGTTCAGGTCCACTTTAAAGCAGGGCAATGGAGACTGGAAAGTCTATTGGACTGCCTGCCAGCCATATAAATCCAAAAATATCTCCTTAGATGAGAAGCATCTATTAGTTTTCCTTTTTTTCACATTCTTTTCCTTTTATTTTCAGCTGGTAATCCTGAACATTACACACTACCTGTCCATATCCATCCAGGCTGGACTTCAAACATATCTACCTTTGTTCATTTCCATTGCATGGTGGATTGGTAGTTGACACAAGAAAGAGAACATGGTTTTTGCCTCCATTTATTTTCACAGGAAGCGACGACACTGTTTCTGGTAAGATCAACAGGTTTATTTTGTATTTGATGAAAATAAAAATAAAAGCAGCCAACATGTCTTAGGACTGGTAAGCTGCAATATATTATGTTTTTGCAAGACCCATCAGACAGGAAGATAGAAAAGCCGCACACCAGAACCCAACCACTATTAAGAGTGGTAAAGATACAGCTTAAGCCTTAACTATTCCTTGTTATGCTCCTCTGACATGTTTCGCCTCACCTACGCTGCTTAATTATAGAGATCTATATGATAAAGCCCCATAGGTGGGGCAAAACATGTCAGAGGAACCAAGCCAGGAGTAGTTCAGGCTGAAGTCGTATATTTACCTCTCTTTATAGTGGCTGGGTTCTGGTGTGTGGCGTTTCCATCTTCTGGCCTATTTTGGCTAGCCTGGATGAGCTTTTCTGAACATCGGCACCCGATCTGTGCTTTGGACTGCAGGGGGAAGTTTTGCAGGGCTTTGAGCGGCACAAAGTGTATCACAGACCCATAATACTTTTTGCTTTACCGAAATGTTGGACATAATTTTCATCTGCACTGTACATCATATGACTTTTCTGTCATAAGATTCTGGGTATAGGGGAAGCAAGATCCTGTACCCTTTTGGTAATATGAACCACTTCCCAACTGCTGTATGGGCCAGCTGTAGATAGACAAAGGAGGAGAAGGAACATGTGCTCCTTCCCTTCTGTGTCACGAATGAGGCTGAAAGCATCAAGGATTTAGTAAGTTCCAGTTTGGGTTTGCGGTCTGGCTTGGCAAGCATCTGATCATATACAGTAAAATAAATAAATGTTAAAAAAAAAAAATGTACGCCCCCCTGCTTCCTCATGTGCAAATGTGAACACACATAGGTCCATAGTAAGAGCAATAATTCTAGTGCCAGACCTCCTGTGGTTACCTGTAAAGGCTTTTAAAGCACATCCTATGGATCATTTAGTGTACCATAGTTTGTTTCAAATTCCACAGTTGTGCACAATTTTAAAGTATGACATATTAGGTATTTATTTACTTGGAGTAAAATTATGTATTTTTTCAAAAGCATTTTTTTTCTGAAATTTTGCGTTTGATAAACCACTGTGCAAATATCATGTAAAATAAAAACTGCAACAACACCCTTTTATTCTCCAGGACATTACATTCAAAAATATAAAATGTTTGGGGGCTCTAAGTAATTTTCTAGCAAAGAAAAGAGGAAGATTTTTACATGTATGTGAGAAATGTCCGAATTGGCCTGGGCAAAAAGAAATCAATTACCATTGAAAAGCAAGGCCTTTTCTTTTTTTTTTTTCCTTTAGTTTCTTTTAGACTCCTTTCACACTAGCCAACTCCAAAGTTGCACAATTTTTAGTGAACCTTTGGAGTCCGACTTTGAAATGACTGATAAGACTTTTACACTCTCTGTCATTGACGTTGTGTCAAAGTCAGATCAAAGTAGTGCAGGAACCTTTGCAGCGACTTCAGTAGTGTCAATAGGAATGGCTCTCATAGAGATAGATACATGGCATATCACATGTCCTGCGATTTTGGGACTCACAAGTTGCATCCTAAGTCAAACAAGTGTGAAAGGAATGTTACTCATTTGTTTTCTTAAAAAAAAAAAAAAAAAAGTGACATTTCACTCATCTTTTAATGTGAATGTACAGCAGAAGATGTAGTCAGAACAAAATAGAGCATTAGTGATTGGTATTTTTTGGTTTGCAATGCAGACTTCATTAGTCAGAATGCAATCTCCCATAATATGGCTTACCATCAGCAAGAGGACTCCATGCCAACACTCTCACAGTCTGTTGAGGTAAGCATTTCACAAACCATAAAAATACAGAAAGAATGATACAAGAAAAAATGTATACAGTTGGGGAGATTTATAAATGTTTTGAGAGCAGATAAAAAGGTTTCATAGAAACGCAAGTTTTGGTGCCCAGAGGACGAGTCACTACCAGGTAAATCACCACAAATAAATACATACTTTGCTGTAGAGCATTTCTTTAAGACAGAGACAAAGTCCAATGTACAGATACATCCAGGAGATTCACAAAATAGAATCCTCCATCTAAGAGCCGGTTGCAGCCTTCCACCCTTAGAAATCCATGGAACCTGTGGCCAGGTAGTCTTTTCTTCCAATGGTGCTGACTTGTTTGGTTTGCATTGCTTCCAGTTTGGGACAATCTGTAATACGATGACCCAAACCTCCACAAAAGGCACAGCCTCGTTCCCCTAAAGACAGAGAAAATCAAGTTATAGCCAAACTAGAATGCTGATGTATCCATTTATTATTATAGAGAAGGCAGTAGCCACCACAGTTTGTGTTTTGGGTGAACCTTGTAAAGCACATTAACGTGTCTAGACATCCAAGTAACCATATCTGTTACAGATCACGGTGCACACCTAGCGAGTTTGGTGCAGCATGCATCAAAATCATACAAAATGTAAGACGTGTATAAACAGGTATAACTCAAAATATGAGACTCCATTTACGTTAATGACATGTAACACACCTCTATTCCATTGTTCACCCTATGCAAACTTTGTTTTAAAGTTTGAGGCAAGATTAGCATACTGCATTTTCAGTCTGTTTTATGTTAGATGGTAACATAAATAATAGTGTAAAACTTTAAACAAAGTCAGGTGTTTTTCTTGTTAACAAAAAAAAAACAAAAAAACAGTCAGGTGGATTTTGGAAGATGGATGGCATAATATATTCGTTTTTCAATTTTGAAACTAACAAAATGGTTAACACGCTATATATAACAATATCCTTTAAAACATTAAGGACAAAGCTATAGGTTTAATAAACGCACCCCCATCCCCCAGAGATTAGACAAAGAATCAAATCAAAATGTACAAATCTAAAGTGGGACTAGTCATCTTAACAAAAAGCACTATTGAAGCTGGCCATAAATGGTTCGAACCTTGCCCATTCATCAGGGACCGGCTGAGATTCGAAACCATCTATAAGCAGGCTAATTGTACCAAAGTGGATCGATCAACTTGGGTACAACCAGCCAGTCAGATTTTTCATGCAATTATTGCCAGCGGGTATAGCAAGAGAGATTTCCCCCAACACAGACTGTATTGATGGGGGGAATCTAGAAATTTTCTTTCCTGCACCCCGTGGTTGCAGGAAAGAAAATAAAGAACATATACCAAAAAACAAAAGAAGAGTTGGTCACCCAAAACAAGCACTTTTTTTGTAAACACTGGATAGTTGAGCCACCTGCCAATTTTGTATCTCTCGGGGACTCCAATGGTGAGATCTCTATTTGAGAACTCCAAAAACTCCCAACTGGACAGGAACAGAGTTGGGAACTATGACAGGGAGCTCCCTCTGTTGGAATATCCAAGACATAATAGAAGAAGGAGGAGGAGGTCACACCAGGTTCCACTTATAACAAATATTGTTTTTGAAACCCATAAGAGTTCTGTACATTAGCCGATCAGAAAAACATCTAAAAGAAAACCACTAAATGCATCTGAAACAGGTAACAGGAAAATTGATAGTGTGACAAAGTTGCACCTCCTGTAATGCAATTTGGTCGGGATTACTTTTTCTGTATTTTATTAAATGCCTCAAAGTATATGGCAACTAGTATTTATGTAACTTGAAGGACAACTATACATGAATTTCCATCCTTATACCTATCTATCTACTATAAAACAGACTTTGCACTGCTACTACCAGCTCATCAATGCAATTCAGGCTTTAAAGTCTCTTTTACAGCTTTCGGAAGACAAATAGAGACCAACAATGACTGTTCAGCTCATGCCTTTCAGAGCAACGCCCTTTACACTAATCTGTTTGCACTTCTCAAGGCATTGTAATTACACCATTTAATCCCTAAATGTTAAATGAGAGGAATATATACTGTTCACATGTGGAAATGCTTAAAACAATGACAAACATGTTAATACAGAGTTCAGAGAAATTAATGCTGATGTTTTGGATTGCTCACCTCCAATATCCAGCATAGTTTCATCACTGCTGTTGAGCACTTGCAGTACAGGAGGTACACGCTGCTTGGCCTCCAGAAGCAGAGCCTTCAGGTCCATCAAAACAGATTCATCTGTGTGACATAATGGTGAATTTGTTATTATGAATTCTAACTCACCATAACCATACAAAAAGTCACCAAGTGAAGTCTAATGACCCCATACAAATATACTTACCACATGACTTGTTAATAAAAGTGGTTGCGATGCCAGTGTTACCTGATCGACCAGTACGTCCTATTCTGTGGACTAAACAGAAAAAAGGAGATTTAGTTAAAAACAAGATCTGTGTGTTATGCCTTTAAAGAAATTGACCCCACGCCACCAAAAATGTAACTCATAAGAAAATAGCCAGCACTTTTTCTGCCCACATTTTTAAAGTCAATATAGTACTCTCTAATAATCTTCCACAAAGAATCAGATGTCCAACTCAGCTTGAGAAAGGAGAAGGTGAACAAATAGTTTCAAAGCATGGTTAGCACATTATTTACACTCTTTTGCTGGCCCTCAAGATAGTTTCCTGTATTAGCGTCAATTATTTGTAAGTCCTATTGATCAAAAAAGGGCTAAACTCATTTGATCTCCTATGAAAGATAAGGTGAGCTTAACAGCTTGCTGGGAGAGTGCCAGCCAATGGAAGTAAGGCTGAGACTGACACGTGAGGAACCCAACAGAAGTGTCCTGGGCAGCCTTGGGAGACAGCCGTCAAGAGTGACAACAAGGCTTGTATAGCTGAGAGCAAGGAGACACTGAGAAGCCGCCAGGGCCTATGGGATACCAGGACTGGTCTGCAAGGTACACACTGGTTGAACTGTTCACTCACCAGAGGGATATCATGAATTGAAACTTCACTAGAAGTACAGTATAATCGCTATTGTGGCCAAGATCTATGCCGGTGTCAAAGATTGAAGACCCAGTGGATCCTTTGCTACTGCCAAGAGACAATATGGCAGATGTGATATAGTGTGAGACCTTTAGAATATTAGATGGACACTTGACTATTTGTGAAAGATTATTATAACTCATAACTAACCCATAACTAAGATTTAAAGCACAACTGACATACAGCCACCTGGGGCTACCATTGCTGGCCTCAGAAAAATACTGGTTACCCTGGCTTTAGGTTTCTCAACTGCAATCTAGAACAAGCATGAAGTAAAAAAGGTCAGAGAAAAAGCAGTATACCTCAGCTATATACGCATTGCAGGTCTGTGACTCAAAGTAACGAAGCTGGAATATCAGTATGATAGCCAGACTGCTCATAAACAGACTGAGAATGGCAGAATATTTCTCTCATAACAGCTTTCTTATAAGCTTTTGATGGATTATAAAGATTTAAATCACCAGGGATTCTGGTGGTACGCTCGTCCCTCCTCCTCCCCCTCTCCATCTGTTCACACATGCGCAGTTGAAAGCGAGATTTGAAGCCGCAAGGCTGCCGGTTTCCCTTAGTGAAGATGCTGGCGCCTGCACCATGTCCTTATATTGAAAGTCATAAGCTACAGTATTTTTTTTGGGGGGGGGGGGTACTGACATTGTTGTGATAAAACCAATGCCACCCTACTGTACACATCATCCATTTCGTGTACAGTAAAATCAAATACACCAGGACTAATTGCAGAATCTTCTGTCATCCCTTTGTAACCAGCCTGACTTTCATAAAAACAACATGCCTGCTTTACAGCATCAACTTACAGAAGCTAATCAAGCCCACACTCTGCCTATAAGCTAACCTAAAAAATAGGGGGTACCGTCATCTCAACCACATTTCTGTTTCTGTTTATTAAACTACACTAAAAAATTAAAGTAACAAACCACTACAAGAAATCTCTACTTTTTACACTTTAGAGCGAAGGATCTTATGGCTTGAACAGGACTGTCATGTTCTGTGTACCTAGGGCTCATGTATTATTCTCACATGCTGCCTGCTTGTAAGTGTCACTAACAGGACAGGGTGATGCAGTATCAAAGCTTGCCAGATGCTGCAGGCACCAATTCTCTGAACACAAAGCACTTTGTTGGCCTTTTACAAGTTATGCGCATTGAGGCATTTGGCTGCAGCCTTTTAGTCCTATTTGCTATCCTAACTATTGTGAAACTCCCACTAGGTGTACCCCTAAATCCTTTTTCTCAGAGGGAGAACCCTGCACTTAAGAAGATGTATCGCATTTTCAGTAACAGCGTATGCATAGATCATTAAAATGTACTACCAGGAACAGCACATACAAGAACTGCAGAACAGTTAACACTCCCTCACATCCCAGCAGCATGCATTTAAGTCTTCACACTCACCATAGTTCTCTATCTCCTCTGGCATATCATAGTTGATCACATGCTGTATAGCTGGAAAGTCCAGACCTTTGGAAGCAACATCAGTAGCAACCAAAACATCTTTCTTGCCTTCTCGGAAAGCCTCGATTGCTTTTGTTCTCTCCTCTTGATCTGAAAGAGCAAGACAAGGCGTGTTGACAGACAAGCAGTAAAATAAGTGGTGTGAAAAATGTACACGCATAGTATCCCCCTGTGACCTTATTTGGTGCAAGATGAATTAACAGCATTAAGCAGAACAATATCATTCTTAAATTTGGGTATATGTTGTCTTAAATAGCATGGTATAGAGGACAAGTCAGAGGCACATTTGTAAATGCATAATTATACGTATTAAGTTAATGCAAGAACTGTGCATGGTAAAACCATGTATCTGATCCATTTTTGATGTAGCACCATCATCCTGACGTTCAATCAAGGGCTATGCACACCGGTTAAGAATGAATAATTACCGTAGGTTATTCCCTAAACTGGTTAAAGTGGTTGTACAGGTAAAAGTTTTTTTTTTACCTTAATGCAATCTCTGCATTAAGGAAAAAAAACCTTTTAATAGTAGCTCCCTTACAGACCCCCACCCCCCAAATATTTCCAGCGCTGTACATGTCTGCAGCAGCTCTTCTCCCCCTCCCTGCTCTCACGTGCCAGCAGCTCTTCTCCCCTCTCCCTGCTCTCACATGCCTGGCTAAAAGCAGCTGGGGCCATTGGGTCCTGCTGATGTCAGTCAAAACCTGTGAGCAGACAGCAGGCGGCGAGGCCAAGCCAATGTGTGTGTGTCTGAATAGACACAAACAACCCGGCTCGGGATCAAGCATGCATGCCCCCATAGAAATCAGCCAGAAGAAGAGGATCAAGGCATGTTTATTATTTTAATTAACAAAAAAAAAAAAAAAAAAAAAACTTTACAATCACTTTAAACCATCTTTGTCTGTATGGCCTAGATGATGTAGCTTTTACTAACCAAGTAATTTTTACTCCAATTTCTAAAACATAATTTCCTATGTATACCACACTATACAGGTCATTTGATTGTATGCTGCCTTTGGACAGAATTGAAGACTAATGATACTTCTTAGACAAACAACTAATGGAAGGAAGTAGCTCAGACTTGTCTAGATTTTGCGATTTTATTTAGGTATATACTAATACAAAGTTGTTACCTCAAAAGGATATATTACATTGCAGCCTGCCTCTGTAGTATACATGAACTGCTGACAGGAGATTGCTATACAGGTCAGCGAATGGGTGGTAATTTTCTTCACCGAGTATAGGATTATGCATTCAAAACAAGCTACTGGTGGCAAATAACAAACCTTATACTGAATGCTTTTGCTTTACCCAATTTTCTAATAATGTATTTTTTTTTCTAACAACATACAGTATATAGAGGTCAACCAGAATATAGTTACCAAAAATCATTTTACAAATTTTGAATCAGGTAGGGAAGGTGGTTTTTAAGGCCCGCAGTGCTTCTCAGTGCTGAAGGCTCTGAAGGCGCATTATCTCTTGACTGACTTCTGCTTAATTATATAGTTTTGTGTATTTAATTGCCATTATCTTGAGCTTTTGAATTATTGTGTGTATAAATCAACGTCATATTCAGGTTTATGGTTTCTTACATACATTACAATTCAGTAGAAATCATTTCTGTCGTGCGCATGGGGGAAAGGACTTAAAGGATAAGTTCACCTTTCATAACATGTTACTTCCGTATCCAGGATGTAACATGTTACTAATCCTGCACCCCCCATTGTAACAGCAGGTCAGGGATCTTCTAGTACTTGCTGTGATAATTAAAAAAAAAAAACTCCGCCCAAACGGTTGCGTCAATCATTCAGAGTTCTGTGAATGGAGAACTATGACTACTGTCAGCCATTGAGGCTGATGGCTTGTAATTCTCAATGAACTACCAGAACGCTGTTGAGCGCTCTAGGTAGTTCTTGAATCTTCCTGTCATTTAGTAACTGCCTGCTCGTAGGAGGTACGGGCAAACAGCTACACTGAAAGTTTGCAGGAGCCCGAGAATGCACATGTGATCTGCTGATCACAAATGCAATATTTTCTAGGCTCCTAAAAAAAAAAAAAAAAAAAAAATAATACCTGCCTCCTCACATTCTACTTACTGCTTAACAGGTGACTTTGCAAGCTTTTGTTTATTCTATTCCAATGCAATACCAAAAGCTCCAGTTAGTCGCTAAGTACCCAATTGCCTCTGTAGTGCGGAGCCTAGAAATACTGTTGTCCTGGAAGCTTCCAAAATGTGTCACTTCTGCAGGCCTTAAGCCTGGTACACACTATTTGTTTTTTCTCATTCAACCCAGAGGGCTGAACGAAAAAAAAAAAAAAGACTGAAGTTCTCGGGAGGAACCGCTGTACTAATAATGTGCTGTTAGTACAGCAATCTCCCCTGCTGAGCTACTATGTTCTAACAGTGAGGATGCCCCCCACACCACCGGTCAGAGCTCTCAGCCATTGGCTAGAAGCGCTGATCGGATGCCGACCGTTTTCAGCCATGCCACTTCGACAGCAGCCGACCAAATGTCAGCCAGTTTCTATTGAACCAGCCGATGCCACCCAATATTCGGCCCGTTTGCCCCTTTAATGTGCAAACGTAAAGACCAATTAGATGGAAACTTTCTACTTGTGTGCTCAGCATAAAGAAATTCATAAAAGGCAAAAAGACAATACAATGCTCACCTTTGCCTCCATGTATAGCCACTGCCTCCACCCCCTTGAGAAGCAGATATTCATGTATAGCATCTACATCTGCCTTCTTCTCTGCAAATATCAGCACCTAGAAAAACAAAAATCAGAAGGGATAGTAGGAACACAATCATACAGTCCAAGGGCAAGAACAGTCTCTGAACATTTATAGATTCTACACTGAACTGGTCATATTTCTGCTTCATGTATAATCTCCATTATCTTGAGCTTTTGAAATATTGTGTGTAGAAATATATTCACATTTATAGTTTCTTACATTTATTAAAACTCATTAGAAATCATCTGTCCTAAACATGGAGCATGACAAAGCAATAAAATATAATTTGTTCTTCGAGCACCATTTACATTAAGTCATAATTTTGTTATTGATTAAAAAAAAACAAAAAAAAAAAAAAACAGGTTAGATTTAAACATTGTATTCGCCTTTTTTGCTATTAATATCAGAGCCTCAATAACTTAGAATGTAACTGAATTAGTGTGATAGGTTATCAGAGGGATTGGCTACCCTATACTATACTTTTTGTCAAACGCCACCGCTAAAGCAATCAGCAGGGGATTGCTTTCTTGACATTATCAGCTACATCAAGAACGTATGCAGAAATTACTAAACAATAAAAAGTCACTGCTCCATCAATGGAGAAATATGTCTGTGCTTATGGCAGGCTTTTTGACACAGGACAGCACTTATATTCCTTTACTTTGCCTATTAAAATGCTATATTTGGGTATTTTTAATAATTGGTTGAATTAATATACTCACAGGAGGTGGAGTCTTCTGCAAACACTCTAATAAATAAACCATCTTTGCTTCCTCCTTGACATATTCCACTTCCTGAAAAATGGAAAAGCATGACATAAGTGGTTTTATACCATTACATTTTACATAGCTATTGAGACACCATATGTGCTCATGCTATTTGCATTACCAGGCAGGTTATATTTTACAAGCTTTGAAAAGGTAATGTATATAAATTTAAAGAGAAGCGCCTTACTTGTATCACATCTAAGCTGGCTGCACCTGCTCGCCCCACGTTAATGGTGACTGGCTTTACCAGGGCACTCTTGGCAAAGTTCTGGATCTTCTTGGGCATAGTGGCACTAAAAAGCAGTGTCTGTCGCTGACCCTATATGTATATGCAGAAGGCAAAAATGTCAAAGTGAAAAATTGGCCCATTTAAAGCCCAACTGTAGTTTTTTTTTTTTTTTAAGAAACACACACTACAGATATAGCTGGAGATCATTATTAACACAGTCCAGTGCAATAAACAATGGTGTACAGAATCCCACAGAAAAGGTTTTGTTTATTAGAGTAACAAAGAGATTAACATAATATTTGTTTATACGCAAGAGTAAAGTAATCAATGGAAGGTTAGCAACCTTAAAGTATGAAAAGATGGTTCTAATATCCTCTTCAAAGCCCATATCAATCATACGATCAGCCTCGTCCAGAGCCAGGTACCTGCAGATATCCAGGCTCACCATCTTTTTCTGTAGGAGGTCCATAAGCCGACCTGGAGTTGCCACCATCATGTGAACTCCCCTAATAAGGAAAATAAATGTAATATTTGTTTAGCAATTTTTCCCAGGTGTAATTTGCTTTTATTGTTACTATACATTACACCCGAAAACAACAAATTAAGATTCCCCAAAAGCAGGAAGACGACTCGTTTACAAAATGCAAAAAGCTACAGTTGATGGGATGAATTAATTTGAAAGGGTGTACTGAACTATTTTTGTCTCATAACTAGCCAATGCTGCTATGCCTCTTTGAGCAAAAATCCCTTAGTTATTGGTTATTAGATAATGATTCTTTTTCCTTTCCTTTATTTTTCTCCTGGCCATTTACCATTTACACATACTTAACACCTCTTACAAGCATACCACAGGGGGAAAAAAAAAAGTAATATATACATACATACACACACACTTATATATGTATATATACTCTTCAGCCACTTTATTAGGTACACCTGTTCTATTGCTTGGTAACACAAATTGCTAATCAGCCAATTATGGTTGTTGGTGCAAGACAGGCTGGTCTAATTATTTAAAAAACTGCTGATCTACTGGGATTTTCACACACAACCATCTCTAGGGTTTGATGAGAATGGCCAGAAAAAGAGAAAATATCAAGCGAGCGGGAGTTGTGTGGATGAAAATGCCTTGTTGAGATGATAGAAAGGCAAAAGTAATTCAAATAGCCACTCATTACAACCAAGGTATTCAGAATACCACCCCTGAACACACAACACATGGAATCTTGAAGCAGATGGGCTACAGCATCAGAAGACCACACCAGGTGCCACTCCTGTAAGCTAAGAACAGGAAACTGAGGCCACAATTCACACACGCTCACCAAAATTGGACAACAGAAGATTGGAAAAATGTTGCCTGGTCTGAGGAGTCTTCATTTCAGCTGCGACATTCAGATGGTAGGGTCAGAATTTGGTGTAAACAACATGAAAACATGGACCCATCCTGCCTCGTATCAACGGTTCAGGTTGGTGGTGGTGATGTGGGGGATATTTTCTTGGAACACTTTGGACCCCTTAGTACTTGGGCATCATTTAAATGCCACTGCCTACCCGAGTATTGTTGCTAACCATGTCCATCCCTTTATATCTACAGTGTACCCATCTTCTGATGGCTACTTCCAGCAGGATAATGCACCATGTCAAGAAGCTCAAATTATCTCAAACTGGTTTCTTGAACATGACAATGAGGTCACTGTACTCCAATGCCCTCCACACTCACCAGATCTCAATCTAATAGAGCACCTTTGGGATGTGGTGGAATGGGAGATTCGCATCATGGATGTTCAGCTGACAAATCTGCAGCAACTATGTGATGCTATCATGTCAATATGGACCAAAATCTCTGAGGAATGTTTCCAACACCTTGTTGAATCTATGCTATGAAGAATTAAGGCAGTTCTGAAGGCAAAGGGGGTCCAACCTGGTACTAGCAAGGCGTATCTAATAAAGTGGGCGGTGAGTGTACATACACACCACATTACTAAAAGTATTGGGACTCCTAGTCTTAGTCCGTAGGGTTCAATATTGAACGTTTATGACATAAGGCTGTATTGCCCTACATGTGGCAAACAACGGGGCAATTTTAATGTCAAGACTATTTGGATACTATTTGATATTTGGACTAGATGCACTAGTAAAAACAGGAGTCATTTCTTAATGCGTTGGTCTATAAAAATTTGATTGGTTGTTAGAAGCAATAGGTACATAAGATCTCTTTGCACTAGAATTAATAAAGGTTTTAGAATTATGTTGTTCATTATACATCCAGCTATATGAAGAACTACACGTGGCAAGCCAATGCTATCAAACAGTTATTAAAGTATTAAAGGTTATTAAAAATGTTGACAACACTGACAAGTCCTTACAGATACCTCACAAACAGCTAATGCAGGGATTCGGGATTGCATTACAAAAGACTAAGTTGCACTGCTGAAATGTCTGCTTATTCATATGGCAAGCCTAAGCACATGTAGCACTTTACAGAAGAATGAAGACCAGTAACACAGCATAAGAAAGCTAGATATATGAAGAATACACTAGAGGGAGGATGAAAGGGTATGTGTGAGTCAGGGCCCTCCTAGCAAATTGTCCTTAGTCATTTAAAAAGGAGTGAATAGTGTTTGGTATATTTTTATGTTCAAGGTGTAAAAAAAAAAAAGTTTGAAATGTGTTTCTTTTCAGTTCGGTATTTACCACTTGACGCCAACAGGTGGCAAGCACAAGACTACAACTCAGGCTTTTCAGGTAGATTTTTTTGCTATGTAGTGAAAAGCCTGTGTTGTGAATAAACCAGTATAGCAGGGAAACCAATTACATATACACAATTAAATTATGCCAGAGGAGGGATGCCACCTTTTCTTCAAAGAGAAGACCCATCTACAATTTTATTTTGCATAGCAGTCAACAAGTGCACGTGCAGTGCTTGGCTTTTTTTTTTTTGTGCTAGAAAGCCTGGCATGCATTGCAAGTACCCGTGTAATAAAGATCTGTAAAATAAAGATTCAACACAGATAATAAATAAATAATCCAAAACATCAGTCTATAAATGTTTAAACGGATTAATAAATAAATTGTCTTAAACTATTAATTACCCTTTAAGACTCCATGCACACTGTATCTGATAAAAGACCGTTTTTGGTCATTTGGGCGTTTTTTTAACAGCCCAAAAACACCCGTTTATGTTATCCTATGTGTCCATGCACACATGGACATTGTCGTTTAACAGCAGTGGCGTTTTTGGGCTGTTATCTGAATGTCCTGAATTGCCGTTCTTCTGACCACAAAAAAAAGCTAGATGCCTATAAATGCAGATTAACGCTCATAAATGCTGGTAAACGGCCGTTTATCTGCGTTTTTTGTAGTCAATGGAAGCTAATGAAGTAAAAAAAAAAAAAAATGCTCAAAAATGCAGATTAACGCTGATAAACGCTGCTTACAAAATGCTGCAAAAGAACGTTTTCTAAGCAGCGTCTCCTGCCCAACGCCCAGAGAGCGTCCAGTGTGCATGGAGCCTTAGGAGAACATAACTTGGCTGAAGGCAGAAGTGAAGCTGGAGAAATCAAAAGTTCAACTGAAAAGTAAAGCTCAGTCTGTGTTAATAAGAGCGGTAGGGGTAAATCTCCAAGCAGAGATCCCAGACAAAAGACAAAATGTGCAGTAGGAGCAATACCTGCCCTTACAAAGAAGAAAGTAGGGTGGCCATGTTTTTTTACAGACCGGTAGATCATTATATAATGCATCTTTGTGTAAGAAATCAAGACTTACTGCTTAATGGTTTCCATTTGTTCTTTGACAGACATACCACCTATACAAAGCGCTGTACGCAAAGTTGGGAAGTTGTCTTCTTGCAGAAATTTGCAATAATACTCAATGATGCTGTGCGTCTGACGTGCCAACTCTCTCTGTGCGAAACAAAAACAAGATACAAATAATCAGTAAATCATAAGAAAAGATCATGAATCTCGGTATGGGTACCAGAGAAACAGGAGGCATCTTCCAACACATTGCAGATTCCTAATTAATGCCAAAAGTATTCTTATATTTGAAGATAGACTGTGGAAGGTTTAGAGACAGAATTCTACAGCTGCATGTTCACTGGGAAAATTTCTTCTCATTGGTGTTAAAGGAACCCATTAGAATATGTGTAGAATCCCTAAAAATTGAGCCTGCACTTTGCTCATACAATAAAAAGCCCAACAAGCTGCACATACTTACCTTTCCTTTGTCCCCAAACACAAGCTATTTTTCTGTACCTATAGACTGATCAGAGTGCCCTACATGGGCAAAGCATAAGTTTGCTTTAAGGGGGCTTCTGTGATCTTGTCTAGATAGCTATGCCTTACTTTCTGCATTGCAACAGTGATGGCATTTCGGAAGTTAAAGAGGTTTGTCGAGATTATCTACTTGAATCAAAGTATGGTAAAGATTGCAGAATGTCTGCATCTCTAACCATGCACTGTGACATGGTTTATAAGGTTGAAAAAAGACAGGCCCATTCAGTTTAACTTATGTATGTGTGATTTTTATTTTCCAACAATTCTCATAGCCCTGTATATTCTGCTTCCTGAGGAAGATATCTAAACATTTTTAGAAGATGTCGACACTCTCAGCTAGTACTACTTCCTAGGGGAAGGGGTTCCACTTTTTACAGCTCTATCAGTAAAGAAACCTTTTTGCAATCTACAGTTAAACCTCCTTTCTTCTAACCTCAAAGCAGGGTCACATGTCCCCTTCAGGGACTTTGACGTAAACCGTTTATTATAGTTACCAAAATCACCTTTGATATATTTGTACATTGTAATCATATCCCCTCAAGCGCCTCCTCTCCAGAGTGAATACCTGTAATCTATGTAAATCGATCCTCATAGCCGAGGTCCTCCATCCCTCTTAATCATTTTTTTGCCTATCGCTGAACTTCTAGTTAAATGTCTTTCCTGTGGATTGGTGACCAAAACTGGACTGCATATTCAAGAAGAGGCCAACTAGTGTTTTGTAAAAGGGTAGAATCACTGATTCTCCCAGAGGAGCCCCTCCTAATGTGTAAATTGCATGACATTTTTTGGCACCCAAGTACATAACTTTACATTTCTCAATACTGAATCTCATCTGCCATGTAGCTGCCTAATGCCCCATTTAGTTTAGGTTATCCTGTAATGATGCTATATCATGTGCCAAAATTATTTCCCTGCATAATTTGGTACCATCAGCAAACACTGAAATTAAGCTTTTGATTACAACCTCTATATAATTAATTATAAAACCAACTGAACAGCACTGACCCCAAAACAGAACCCTGGGGCACACCATTTACAACTTTAGACCATTTGGGAAATGAGACATTTATCAATACTCTATGCAACTTTGACCAAAAAAAGAGTAAATAAAATTCACCTCTAAGCAGCGCTCATTAAGTACAAAAATATATCCCTCAAAGATTATAGTGAAACAGAACAATTCATAACACTAGTGATCTAAACTCAGTCCAAAGCCCAAATTTATCAAAATGTCCTTTGTATAAAACAAATTCATTCCTAATACTGGAGCAGATCTTGATCTTCAAACTGCCTCCACCACAGTGCCACACATGATATCCACTCCCCTTAAGGCCTCATACACAAGGGTGTATTAAAAAAATGAGCTGTAAGGGTGGGAGCGACGGCAGGGAAAAAAAATTGGCGTCAAAAACGCGATTTTGCATTGCCGTTAATGCGCATTATTGAGCGTCATCGCTATGTCGCGTTTTGTTTAAAAATACATCCTTCTGCTATTTTTGGACCTGATAACGCCGGCGGTTAAAATGCCGGTTAACAACGCTACGGCGTTAGAGAGCATTTTGCCGGCTCATCGTCAAAAACGCTCTAGTGCTGCAGCTTCAGAACACGCTGGCCGTGGGTTCTGCTTTCAGCTCACAAACGCCGTTTTTGAATTGTCTTTCTTTGTTGTAAGTGGTCCAAATGGGCCCTATTTTTTAATCTTTGTCAAAATAAACTATATATTTTTTTATAAACTGATTTTGTTCAAATTGCCCCAAAAATCCCAACCCAGAGGGGTACTTCTTCTTTTGGTTTTGAATAACGAAGGGATGATGGCAATTTACACCCCTGATTGTGGAGGTACCTATACAATTTCATAATTATCACAAACGCCTACGCTATCTACAGCTCAAAAACATCAGCGTTTGTATGGGGCCATTGAATAACACGCAGAGCTGCAAAAAAAGCTCAAAAACGTGGCTGTAAAAAACGTCCGTGTGTATGGGGCCTAAAGAGGAAGTAAACCCTCCTATTGTTTTCAGGAAGCTGCCATCTTGGCCTCTGTTTAATCTCCAACTGCCCATGTGCTGCAAATGTTATCCGTTATGTCACCAGCCATTGGATGGTTTGATAGTTTGGCTGAGAGCACAACCAATGTGACAGTTAGCATTCCCAGCACGTGCCGGCAATGTACCTGTTTTTTGAAACTGTTAAATTGATGGGTTTACATCCACTTGAAGACACCACACTCACCAATTCTTTTTGCCTCTCATTTTACGGATTGGCAAAAAAATGCTTAAAAGTCAATCCTTCGTGGCTATTTCTTGCCCCAGAGCCTGTGAGTTCCACAATAGCCCACATAGTGTAATTTCATTTAGAATACTTTATTCAAGCTCAATTACCAATAAAAACACACTCGTAAGAGTAAACAGATAGTATGCACATCAGTGTACATAAGTTGCTCAGACCTTGCAGCTGGTGTAACCAGCGCCTCACTATGCTCGCCATGAGCAATCCTCCTGGTCCGCTTCACTTCTGGTCAGCGTATTGACGTCACTTGTGATCGCCGTATAGCCCCTCCCTGACACGATACGTCATTATGACTTCTTCCAGGGGTGTACTCTATGCACATGTTCATTAACCAGTTTTCTATCCAGGTACATATAATGTAATCAATTCCAACAGACCTTATTTTATAGATTAAAGGTTTCTGAGGTACAGTATCAAACGCCTTAGTAAAACAGATACATGTCTCCCAGAACGATAAGAGGCGGGTTTGACAAGAACGGTCTCGTGCTGGTTGTCATTTGTCATACTTTTATCGTAGACATTTCCGTATGGAGCCCCTTACCATTCCCTCAAATATTTTACACATTATTGATGTTGGGCTGACTGGTCTGTAGTTTCCTGGTATACATCTTGGGCTGTTTTGTAAATTGATACCCCATTTGTTCCATGCCAGTCAGTTGGTACCATTTCAATCAGTAAGGAGTCTTTAAAAAATTAGAAGCAGCGACTTGCTGACAGGGAGGCGTTGGGATTAGTGTTGAGCGAACCCGGACTGTAACGTTCGGGTCCGTACCGAACTTTAGGGTGACCGTGGCACGGACCCGGACATTTCAAAAATCGTTCGGGTTCGGTCCGGGGTTCTGCTATTTTACTCCACGTGTTGAGAAGCTGCAGGGCAGCCAATCAACAAGCGTTTCACTGGTTTGCCCTTAGAAGCCATCACAGCCATGCCTACTAATGGCATGGCTGTGATTGGCCGGTGCATCATGTGACCCAGCCTCTTTATAAGCTGGAGTCACAGTGCTGCAGTCACATGCTCCTTGGGTTAGTG